>JAJEJO010005633.1:271862-291900 GCA_020662805.1 Glaucomys volans | reverse complement strand
CTGCAATGAACTTTCCTCTTAGCACTGCTTTCATAGTATCCCAGAGATTTCGATATGTTGTATCTTTATTCTCGTTGACCTCTAAGAATCTTTTAATTTCCCCCCTAATGTCTTCTGTTATCCATGTATCATTCAATAGCATATTATTTAATCTCCAGGTCTTGGAGTAGTTTCTGTTTCTAACTTTCTCGTTGATGTCTAATTTCATTCCATTATGATCTGATAGTATACAAGGTAGTATCTCTATGTTTTTGTATTTGTTAAGAGTAGCTTTGTGGCATAACATATGGTCTATTTTAGAGAAGGACCCATGAGCTGCTGAGAAGAAAGTGTATTCGCTTTTTGATGGATGGAATATTCTATATATGTCCATTAAGTCCAAATTAGCGATTGTGTCATTGAGTCCTATAGTTTCTTTATTCAATTTTTGTTTGGAAGATCTGTCCAACGGTGAGAGAGGAGTGTTAAAGTGTCCGAGTATTATTGTGTTTTGGTCTATTTGATTCCTGAAATTGAGAAGGATCTGATTGACATACATGGATGTGCCATTGTTTGGTGCATAAATATTTATGATTGTTATGTCCTATTGATTTATGCTACCTTTAAGCAATATGAAATGTCCTTCTTTATCCCTTCTGACTATCTTTGGTTTGAAGTCTGCTTTGTCTGAAATGAGAATGGAAACCCCAGCTTTTTTACTCAGTCCGTGTGCATGGTATGCTTTTTCCCAACCTTTCACCTTTAGTCTGTGGGCATGATTTTCTATGAGATGAGTCTCTTGAAGGCAGCATATTGTTGGGTCTTTCTTTTTAATCCAGTCTGCCAGTCTATGTCTTTTGATTGATGAGTTTAGGCCATTTACATTCAGGGTTATTATTGAGATATGACTTGTATTTCCTGTCATTTTAGCTTTTTTAGGGTTTTTAGCTTAACTTTGTTTCTCCTTTGATGGACTCTTTCTTTAGGGTAGTTCCTCCCCATGGTGACCGAGATTGTTATTTTTCATTTCTTCCTCTTCGAATATTTTGTTGAGAATGTTCTGTAGGGCAGGCTTTCTCTTTGTGAATTCTTTAAGCTTTTGTTTATCATGGAAGGATTTTATTTCATCATCAAATCTGAAGGTAAGTTTTGCTGGGTATAAGATTCTTGGTTGGCATTCGTGGTTCTTTCAGAGCTTGAAATATGTTGTTCCAGGCCCTTCTTGCTTTTAGAGTCTGGGCTGAGAAATCTGCTGATATCCGTATTGGTTTCCCCCTGTAGGTAATCTGCTGCTTTTCTCTCGCAGCCTTTAAAATTCTATCTTTGTTTTGTATGTTAGGTATTTTCATTATAATGTGCCTTGGTGTGGATCTGTTGAAATTCTGTGCGTTTGGTGTCCTGTAGGCCTCTTGTAATTGATTTTCCATCTCATTCATCATATTTGGGAAATTTTCTGATATTATTTCATTGAACAGATTGTTCATACCCTTGGTTTGTATCTCTGTGCCTTCCTCAATCCCAATAACTCTTAAATTTGGTCTTTTCATGATGTCCCATATTTCTTGGAGGTTTCGTTCATGATTCCTAACCATCTTCTCTGTTTGTTCGACTTTGTTTTCAAGATTAAATATTTTGTCTTCATTGTCTGAGGTTCTGTCTTCCAAGTGATCTATTCTATTAATTATGCTTTCTATTGAGTTTTTAACTTGGTTGATTGTTTCCTTCATTTCCTTGTTTCCTTCAAGGATTTCTGTTTGCTTTTTTCTCAGAACTTCTATCTCTTTATTGAAATGATTTTTTGCTTCCTGAAATTGTTCTATCAGCTGATTATTCATAGCCTGAATCTGCTCTCTCGTCACCTCATTCTCTTCTCGGATCATTTTAATTATGAACATTCTGAACTCCATTTCTGTCATTCCCTCTACCGTGCTGTCCTTAGGATCTCCTGATGCACCATCCAGGTTTGTTTGGGACACTTTCTTCCCGTGTCTTCCCATGCTGCTCATATATCCTCCCCTCTAGTAGTGCAAATCAGAGGGATTGCAACTTTCCTGTAAAGACCCAGAGCGTCCCTGCAGATTTCCAGCAACTCACCAGATGTTTGAGAGGTGCTTGATCAAGTGGTGACCCAAGATAGCTGCTGTCTCACAACCTCCAGGTTGGGAATGATCAATGCTTCTGGGCAGAGGCAACCAGGAGATGCAGCACCGTGTCCCTGGAGCCGCAGCACCGTGTCCCCGCGAAAGGGGTGGGCTTAGGTCGAGGGCTCAGACAGCTCAAGATGGAGTCTCTCCGCCAGGGAAGCTGTAGAATGGTGCCGACTGGGCCCAAATTCCCCGCTGGAGCCGGCAAGCAGCTCTGCTCCCGGCCAAATCTCACCTGGAGCCGCAGCGCTGTGTCCCCGCGGAAAGGGGTGGGCTTAGGTCCGAGGGCTCAGAGAGGTCAAGATGGAGTCTCTCTGCCAGGGAAGCTGTAGAATCGAAATCTATTTTCTTTTGGTACTGGGGACTGAATGCAGGGGTGCCTTACCATACCACTGAGTTATATCTCCAGCCCTTTTTAATTTGTTTAATGTTATTTCAAGACTGGGTCTTGCTAAGCTGGTGAAGCTAGCCTCAAATTTATGATCCTCCTGCTTCAACCTCCTGAACTGCTGAGATTACAAGTACATGCCACCACACTGGTCTGGCAAGGCAGTGAAATCTATAGTGATTCACTGATCCTCAGAAAAAGAAGGGAATAAAACATGAGAACTTGAGGAAAACTACCAAGTGCTATAATAAAAAGAGACAACAAGATGAACAAATGCCTTTTTTCTTTTTTCTCTTTTTTCAATACTGGGAATTGAACCCAGGGCCTGCACAAGCTATGCAAGCATTCTACCAGCAAATATAGAGAAACAAATTGAGTGATCAGTTACAGAGGAAACAGAAGTAATGAGAAAATAATACAGTAAGCACAATAAATATACTCATAGAGAAAAAGAACAACAAATATGAATAAGAAATTATGAAAAAGAATAAATTAGAGATATTGATTATGAAAAGGAAATTATTGAAATAAGGAAATTCATGAATGCAATGAATGGCAGGAGGAAAAATTGGTGATGGAAAGATTGAGTCAAAGAGCACTCTTGAGCCAGGTGCCTGTAATCCCAGCACTTGGGAGGCTGAGGCAGGAGGATCAAGAGTTCAAAGCCAGCCTCAGCAACTTAGCGAGGCCCTAAGCAACTCAGTGAGTCCCTGTCTCTAAATAAAATATAAAATAGGGCTAGGGATATGGCTTGGTGGCCGAGTGACCCTGAGTTCAATTACCAGTTCCAAAAAAAATACAAAATAGGGCTGGGGATGTGGCTCAGTGGTAGAGTGCCCATGGGTTCAATCCCCAGTACCAAAAAAAAAAAGAAAGAAAGAAAGAAAAAAAAAAGCACTCTCCAGAGACACTGGGAAGGAATAAGTGATGTAAAATGAAGGGAAAAATTAAAATTATGGAGGATAGAATCAGAAAAGCCAGTATCTCCTCAAAGAAGTTCCAGAGGAAGAAAAAAAAAGAATACATAAAGAGAAGGAGCTACTTCACAAATAATACAGAAATTAACAATACAGAATTAAAGAAATATATGACATTTAATATATATTTAAGTATTCAGAGAATTCCAAGTAGGATAAATAATTAAATACCCCACATTAAGATAATTTGTAATAATAATTTTAAAGGAAAAAATTATAAAAGTTTTCAGAGAGAGAAAATGGATTAATTAAGATCAAGAAAAATAAAATGGATATCAGAGTTTTCCCTAACAACATTGAAGCTAAGGAGAAGATACATAATGTAAGATGTAATAATACATTGAGAATTGTAAATGAAAATAACACTTTTAGAGGTTAAGACATAGAATTTACCACAAATTTGAAACTGGTGGTGAAATGAATTAAGGCAATTTTGAGGCCACAGATGGTAAAGTAAAATGTTAAAAAGTTACGCGAGGTATTATCTCTTAGCATCTGAATTAGAAAATGTATGTTTTTGTGTATTTCTCTTTTATCCCTTGGCTAAAGTTTTTTAAATGACTGTATTTCTGCACTATGTGAATTTGTCCTAATCCAATGTACTTGTATAAATTTAATAAATCAAGGAAGGATTAGATTCAGCAATATACAATTGAAGACCAGAGCCAGGCGCGGTGGCACCCGCCTGTAATCCAAGCGACTTGGGAGGCTGAGTCAGGAGGATTGAGAGTTCAAAGCCAGCCTCAGCAACTTAGCAAGGCCCTGAGCAACTCAGTGAGACCCTGTCTCTAAATAAAATACAAAATAGGACTGGGATGTGGCTCAGTGGCCGAGTGTCCCTGAGTTCAATCCTTGGTTCAAAAAAAAAAAAAAAAACCAGAGTGCTGGATTTAATACAAGTGCTTATGTTTGTGTATTACTTTTATTATGAAATTTCCAACAAAGCACAGAAGTAGAGCTAGCATACCTCTAACCTCCACGTACCATTGCTAGCTACATTTATTTTCATTTCCCCCTCCAAGATCAAACCATAGGTGGTGCTGGGTGCTTCACAGACTCACAAGAAGCACATAATCTCTGGTTGCCTAGATTCATGGTTCAGGCAACAAAGCTAGCAGCATTAATTAGAGGTCTCCGATCTTGCAACCCAGTTGATCCCACCTGGGTATAAATCCCAAAGGAGACTTCACATGATTTCATAAGAGAATACAATGAAGGAGATCCATCACCACATTGTTTGCAATACAGAAAAGCAAAGGAAAAACTGCACGTGGGCCCTGGGTTGTAATTGACCCACAAGAAGGGTCACATATCATAGAATAAGCAGCAGAGCTGAAGAACTGTGCCTGGGTCCTGCCATGGGTGAAATCAGCATGTGAAAAGGGTGTATCACAATCGCTTGTGATTAAAAAATTACAGTTAAAAAATAAAGTCACAGGAAGAAATACTGCATATTTTACATGCATTCAAAATCAAATTTCCATACCAAATGCATCAGAGGGATTGCCTTGGCAGGGTGAAATAGGAAATGGGGATAAAGAGAACAAATTAAACAAATGAAGCAGAAGTGTCTGCACAGGTAGGTGATGGTCATGTGGTATGAGCTGAGCTACAGCTCAGCTGGGATGTCCATACTTGACATCCCAAAGAAAGAAGGAAAAGCAAGTGCATTGTGTTCTGTAATCTGTGCTCTCTGGATGGTGACCTTTTTCATGACTGGCATTCAGCTGGCATGCACTAACTGTTCATGGTGGACTGCAGGAAGCCCACCCATGACTTGTATGAGAACCAAGTGTAGCTGGACCATTAACCAAGACAAACTGGTGTTAGGAACTCTCAGTTATTAATAAGTGATTGAGACTGCCCGAGTCAAGTGGTTATCCTGCATTAGTTCACCACTGAAGTTCAAGTACAACCATTGGATGTGGGAGCGACCTGCTAGAGCCAAATGGCTTGCATACCTCCATTCCCATCCTGTTTTTCAGGGAAGAAGGGCCTACTGGCTCTTTTTGATCTGTACCAATATATATAAAGCAAGCTCCAACTCCTTCCTTTGTCAGAGCCAGACCCAATGCATAGCTCAATTGGTCAATCCCTGCTCTTAGACAATTCTATCTTCTGTTATTATTTCTGCTAAATAAATTTCATAGCTTTTATTTTGCAGCCAGCCCACCTCTCCTTTCCCTTGCCCACCTGGGATGTGTGGCAAGAATGGACACCCATTCTGAGTGGCCAATGCCCAGGCTATGCTGCATGTTAAATGTTTGAACTAGGACTCTGGCCTTGTTTTGTTTTATGGATATGATATCTTTTTCTTTTCCTTAACACATTTACATTTTGCCCCCAATTCAGTATTTTGTTTGTTTGACTTGGTTTTCTCTTTCAGGCTACAAATTTCCTCATGTAACGATCAGACAGAGTATCAGACCCTGGTGGTCAAATCTTATCTGTGGATGATATGTGGGCTCCCATTTGGGGAGATTTTTGTCATTTTAATTGCACCTGAATTTTTCTTCAACGTCTAGAACTTCTTTAGTGTCCAGTCTGCAGATCACAGAATTTGAAGTTTCAATTTTATGATTTTTTTTCAGCTTTTTAATTTGTTTTAATTAGTTATACATGACGTAGAATGCACTTTGATACATCACACATAATGGAGCATAATTTCTCATTGTTCTGATTGTACATGATGTAGAATCCCATTATGATTTATTTTAAGTCATTTTTTCTCATTTAAGATATCTGGGTGAGAGGAGAGGAAGCCAAGGGAGATATGCATGCCATCTTGCTCAGTTACCCTGACATTTCAATCTGAGGGTTTGATGAACCCTCAAAAAGGACCAGAGGAAGTGCACAGGACTCACCAGTAACAGGGTCAAGAAACAGAAAGCCTGAGGCATGCTGATGCCCAGTGGGGACAAGGAGACTGAAGGAGGGAGTCCTGGGAGAGGAGGAGCCCACGTGGAATGGGGGAAGATCTTAGCTGGGCCTTGGCACAGAGCGGGAGACATTGACCCCAATGCAGATAAATCCTGTGGGTGGTCAGCTCGGCAGGGAGGTCAGAGCTGGGGAAGTGGATCTTAAAGTGCTCAAATCCAGGATGAGGGTCACTCCTGGTGAATTCAGTGACTGGGAGTTTTCTCCCACTGACTTTTCTTCACAGAGCTGTGGAGTTCAATGCTCAGGGGAGGCTCCAATCACTGACGAGGGGGAAGAGAGTAGGTATTGTTCCTTGTATCCAGAGATGTGGCTGAATGTACCTGGGGGTTCTGGGGCCTGGGCTGGGCTGGCAGAATCAGAGACCCCCATCACTGCTGTCCCTGTGATATCCCTGTAACCTGAGGACAGAGGATGAAGGAGAAACATAAATTAAAGTGAATACTTTCCCCACCCCTCTTCCCTGCCCCTTTCTCTTACCCTGACCTGTTGCCTGATGTCCAGCCCTTCGGCCTTTCTCCCTTCCACCCGCTTACAGTGCCCCTCCTTCCCCCAACCCCTTCAACATTCTCTGCTCTTCTCCCTCTAAAGGCAGAGGCTGGGGCAGAGCTGGGGAATGAGCCTCCAGGAATGCCTCTCTCATTCTCCGAGGGCCATTCCTAAGACAACAACAGAGATTTCGAGAAATAATGAACATTTCAGTTAGACTCAGCTATGACTGTACCTGGTCATCTTCTTCCTGACCATCTTCTGTGGGACAGAAGCTGGTCCTGCTCCACTGCCACCCAACAAACCCAGCCCACTCACTTGGTGTCGCCGGAAGCTCAGGAGCATACACAGGATGGATAGCACCAGGCCCTTGACCAGAAGGAGTCCACACTGCACTGAGAGCAGGAGCCCAGGGGAAGCAGAGCCAAGGGAGGAGGGGGATCTAGAATTCCTGGAAGAAGAGGAGGAAGGAAGGAACTTGGGCAGGGTGTCCTTTTCCCTGCATGTCCCTGAACTGGGATCCTGTGGTTGGAGCTTATGTGCATAACGATCTACCCTGAACTCTCTGCCGAGGAACAGTGGACTCATGGGTGCAGACAGGGCCCACAGGGTCTCTGCGCTGGAGAGGAGCCCTGGTCATAGGAAACCCAGGCTTATTGGATGGAAGGAAAGAGAAGAGCGAGGTATCAAAGCTCAGCTGCTGGGAGAGAGAGAGCCAGGAGAGCAGGGAGGCCTCCTAACCAGGTCAGAAGGCAGGTAAGGAGGCCCAGACACAAGAGGCCATGTGGCCAGACCACAAAGGCAGATCCCCAGAATCAGAGCTCGTAGGCCAGTGCAGGGTCCAGGAAGAGGGACTCTTGGGACCCAGCCACCAGGGGGCCTGAGGGGTTGCCTTATCTCTGCTCCCAGGTGGCCGGTCAGGCCCTGTGCAGTCTCTGGGCCTTATTTCCTCCATTGTGAAATTTTGCCTGCTCCCAGAGGTGCTCTGCATCCTGCCTGACCCGGTGGGCTGCCTGGGAGAGGGAGCACCTCCGCTCAGCAGCACTGCCTCGGCCCTCCCAGGGACACATCTCTCCAGCACCCAGTTCTTCCAGGGTCCTTGCTTCACCAGCTGAAAGGTACAAGGTGGCATGTCCTGGTTGACATTTCTTGGATTTTCAACAAGTGTGGACATCACTTGTTTGCCTTCTGCCATTCCCTCTTTAATAACTGCCTTTTTTGTGCTTAACCAATTTCCACGGGGATTCCAGTCTTTTCCCTGTGGATCGGCACCAGCTTTGTATGTGACAGACAGTATTGCCACTTTTTTAGACATTTTTAATTAATTTTTCCCAGTCTGTCATCGACTTGAAAACTTTTCTCATCGTGTTCTTCATTGAATAGAATTCCTCTTTTTTTTTTTTTTTTCATTCTGAATCTTTAGTATTAGAAGATAAACACTTTGGCTTGATTCAAGGGGTCTTTTTTTCATTACTTTCAAGCTGCCAACGGCCAGGGACTATGTACACTGACATTTGCAATACCCAAGAGCAAGTGCAAGACCTTTAGTTTTAAATGAATTATGAAGATTTAGATTCCACATAGTCTATGTACATTTTCCTATATATTTTCAAACATTTTTTAAAATTTGTCCATCTTAATTTTTTAGTTCTATCGTTTTTTTAAAATCTTGTTCTAATTAGTCAAACGTGACAGCAGGGTGCACTTTGACACATATATGCAAATGGAGTGCAATTTCTCATTCTTCTGGTTGTACATGGTGTAGAATCACCTGGTCATACATGCACATAGGGTAATAATGGCCGATTCATTCCACTATCCTTTCGAGTCCTATGCCCCCTCCCTTCACTCCCTAATCACCAGGATATATAAAGAACTCAAAAAACTTAACACCAAAAAAAAAAGGTAACCCCATCAATAAATGGGTCAAGGAACTGAACAGACACTTCACAGAAGAAGAAATACAATCAATCAACAACTATATGAAAAAGTGTTCAACATCTCTAGCAATTAGAGAAATGCAAATCAAAACTAAGATTTCATTCCTCTCCAATCAGAATGGCAATTATCAAGAATATAGGCAACAATAAGTATTGGCGAGGATGTGCGGAAAAGATACACTCATGCATTGCTGGCAGGACTGCAAATTGGGGCAACCACTCTGGAAAGCAGCATGGAGATTCCTTGGAAAACTTGGAATGGAACCACCATTTGATCAAGCTATCCCACTTCTTGGTTTAGTCCAAAGGACTTAAAATCAGCGTCCAGTGACACAGCCGCTGAGTGATGTCACTGTTATAAATATTGAGTGACACAATGTTTATAGAAGCTCAATTCACAATAGCTAAGCTATGAAACCTACCTAGGTGTCCTTCAACAGATAAATAAATTAAAAAAAATATATATATATATATATATATATATATATATATATATATATATAAATAATGGACTATTACTTAGCCTTAAAGAAGAATGAAATGATAGCACTTGCTGGTAAATGGGTGGAGCTGGTGAATATCATGCTAGGTGAAATAAAGCATGGAAAGTTCCATGCTGCTGTCCAGAGTGGTTGCACCAATCCCAAAAAACCAAAGGTCAAATGTTTTCTCTGATACTCAGATGCTACTTCACAATAAGGGTGGGGGACGCAATAAGGGAAGAACAGAGTTCATTTTTTATATAATCAATTTGATTTGATTTGATTTTTTTGCCCCATAGTTTGTGTTTTTATTTTATTTTTTCTGGATCCCAATTTTTTATTTTTATTTTTTGATTGACATTAATAATCATACATATTTATGAAGTACAGTGTGATGTTTTGATTCATGTATATTTTGGGTGGTGATCTAAAGCTTTGTGTAAGAAGTCCTACTTCACTTTTAGGCCACCCAAATATTCATCTGCAGTGTTTTATTTTTCTATTAACTTAATAATTCCATTTTTCATATATATGTTATTTGAATCCATACAGAATTCAATTTTGTATGTAATCAGGTAGGGATCTACTTTTTTTGTTCATTTTTAAATAGGTTCTTCCAGTTATTTCAAGGATGTTTTCCAAATGATGGGCCCTTCGCCCCCTTGGTTTGTGTCACTTCCTATCGCAATTATGTTCCCTTTATATATGCAGATCTGTCTGGAATTCTTAAGCCTGGTCCCTGTTCCATTTCTCAGTTCTGACCCCCGGCACTGCACTGCTATCAATAGTTTACAGTATTTTGGACGACAGGGCCTGTCTTTCATTTTTTGCAATTTCTTGGCAGACTTAGAAAATCCAGTATTTTTCTTTATTTTTCTATATAATTTTAGAGTAAGTTTATCAAGTTCTTTTTAAAAATTGAACTAAAGTTGTGTTTGGAGTCATGGAGACTTTTTAAATATGTAAGAAATTGAAATCTTTGTAATATTATTGTCTCATTCAAGATCATGTATTATTTCTCTCCATTCAGATCACCCACATCATTTATTAGGAAAGATTGTTCCCCAAAGAGATCTTGGTTAAATTAATTCCCTCTAGAAACTTTATATATTTTGTTTCTGAAATGAATAAAATCTTTTTTTTTTTTTTTTTTTTTTGGCAGGGGGTGCTAGGGATTGAACCCAGGGGCGCTTAACCACTGAGCCAGATCCCCAACCCTTTTTATTTTTGATTTTAAGACATGGTCTCACTAAGTAGCTTAGGGCCCCACTAAGTTGCTGAGATTGACTTTGAACTTGTGATCAATTTACCTCAGCCTCCCAAGCAGCTGGATTACAGGTACGTGCCACTGCCCTGGCTAGATCTTATTTCGATTGGATTTTTCTAAGATTTTTGTTAGAACTACTTTTGGTCTTGCATTGGCAGCCTTGCTAAAGTCTTCCATGAGATCTAATAGTTCATTGATTCTCCGTATTTCTTCTAGGTAGATGATCTCATCATCTATCTGCAAGTTTGTGACAGGTTTGATATTTCTCCTCAAATCTTCTTTCCTGCTACCTACCTCCCTTTCCTTGGAGCAGCGACCAGGACCTCTTATACTACACTAAACATTAGTGGCAGCCATGGAAATCCTTAATTTGCATTTATACTTTCCTCTACTCGTTAATAGTTATTATAGTCATTGGAATACAATCTTTACCAAGTTTTATCTTCCTATTTCTATTTCATTAAGTTTTCCTTAAGAACATGTTGAACTTTTCCAAATACCTTTTCAGCATCAGTTGAATTTTTTCCTATAGTTTATTAATTTGGTTCATTTACATTGATCGGTTTTTCTAAAGTTGAACCATCCTTTCAGTCCTGGAATGAAGCCCACCTGATCATAATATACATATTCTTTTTTATTAAACTATTGAATTCACTCAGCAAATATTAGCTTGATTTTGATTTCAGGTTCATCATGAACTGATAATTTAATTTCTTCTATTACCTGTAACTGGTTTTGAGATTAAGATGACTTTAGGCTCTTCAAATGTTGTGGGCACCCTGTGCTTCTTTTCTATTTTCTGCAACATCTTGCATAAAATATGAATCAAATATTTCTTAAAAGTTTGGTGATGTCTACAAAATCTTCTCGAATTTTCAGTGAAGATGTTTTTATCTAACATTTCAGATCTTTTCATATGTATTAATTTATTCAAATCTACTTTTTCTTGTGTTACTCTTTGAATATTATAACTTAGAAATGTGTCTACTTCTAGGATTTCAAACAAGAATTTATTCATTAAAATATCTTTGTAAACTGGGCACAGTGGCGCATGCCTGTAATCCCAGTGGCTTGGGAGACTGAGGCAGGAGGATTGTGAATTCAAAGCCAGCCTCAGCAACTTAGCAAGGCCCTAAGCAACTCAGACCCTGTCTCTAAGTAAAATACAAAATAGGGCTGGGGATGTGGCTCAGTGGTCAAGTGCCTGAGTTCAATCCCCAGTACCCCCCCCCCAAAAAAATCTTTGTAGACTGTAATTATTTTCTTTTTCCTTGTTGTTTATTTTTAACTTTTATCTTGTGACAGAAATGTTATATGTATATATACTAATATATAGTAATAAGTATATGTTATATATCTTTGTATCATAATATTTTACCTTAAGTTCTATTTTGTTCAATATTAAAATTACCACAAGATAATAAGATTACCATAATTTATTTTATTTCATGTAAGCAACTTTTTAAAAACTTTTAATATCTTTTCCCTTGTCAGTATATGTCTTATAGATAATATATTGTTAGGATTTTTTTTTAATTCGAGCATCTGAGAGTCTGTGTCCTCATTTTGTAAGTTTAACCCACTTACATTTATATGAGAACATATTTCTGCCTTCTTATTTCATGGTTTTCCATTTACTGTGATTTCTTAACAATTATTTTTCTACTTTCCTCTGGACAGAGTGTTGTCAGGCTGGTTTAAAGGGTGAACACTCTGCAGTTGCAGCCTGGAATCATCCCTAGCTACACACTGCCTCTCATGAGACAAGTAGGCAATGGGCCTCCCTTGGCCTCCTGGTCTCTCTGCCTCACTCCATGTCAGTGTTGTCAGGAATGGCATTTTTGAGTTGTCATGGATGTGATTTCCCTCCCTCTTCATTTTGGTTCTCATTGCCTTTTTAAGAGTGAGAGAGAAAGGAGGGAGGGAGGGACTTTTACTAAAGTGCTTGGTCACACTTCCTGGCCTCTTGCAGCATCTCTGGTTTTGATTTTGCAGTATTGAGTACATCCCCCCAGAGTGTTTTCAGTGGGGATCTTTGTGTGTGGCAACCTTCGCAGATGGTGGAAGTCCCAAAGTATTCTGACTTCTCGCTGGAATCATAGTTTGGCTGGGTACAAATTGAAAATCCGATGTTCTTCTTTCAATATTTTAAAAAGCATTACTCAACTGTCCTCTTACCTCCAGATTTCCTCTTAAGAAATCTGGCTTGAATCTAATGCCCGTTCCTTTGTAGCTGATCTGAACATCTTCAGAACTTTCTGGTTTTGATGTTCTCACATTTCACATAATGTCTCTGGTGTGTGTCTCTGTCGGTGGGCATACCTCCTTACTTTCAATCTCAAATCTCTCCTGTTTCTACAACTCTGAGAGATTTATATTTATTTTTTCTTCAGATATTTCTCCCTTTCCATCTTTTCTCACTCACAGTTCATAATGCCTACATATTAGTGCATTTTTCTCCTTCCTGTCTCTTAACTTCTTTTTGATTTTTTTTAATCTTCCCATCCTTCCCAAAACTTTTTGTGAAAACTCCTCCACTTTTCTCCCAGCTCACACTCCAGTCACACCTGTCCCTTACTTATCACTTAAATTGTGGTCTTGGATATCGTTCACAATGGTATTGCCATTTGTCTTTTTTTAATGGTTCTTGTTCTTGATTCGCAGTTATGTCTTCCCCTACCCCTTAAGGTGGACTGAGCATATTCACTTAGAGTTGTTGTATTGTTGGTTCCCATAGCTGTGCTTTGGATGGGTTTTATCGTTTGGTGTGTTGTCCCTCTTGTAAAGGAGTGGTTCTTCTAAGCTGGCAAATTATTTTAGCTTGTGAATTCAGATTCTTTGGGAGTTATCAGACACTCAGCCTGGCAGAGGAGAACTGAAAGCTAAATTCTTTAGCCTAGTGAGTTTCAAAAGTGAAAATGCCCAGCCCCAGAGCACAAGGTCTCAGGCACCCTACTTGCTGCTATTCTTGCCCTCTGGTTAGGGTTTCACTTCTAAACTTGCTAGGTGATATGTCTTCATTCAGAATCCTTCTGCCTTGGAGTTTGGAGGGGAGAAGAGGGCTAGAGAGGCAATGCTTACAGGTGATTGGTTATCTATTCCCATCAATCTCTTGTGCTTTTCCTATGCCTTAGGGTCCCCAGAGCACCTGGGACCTAGGCTGTTACAACCTCTTTCTCAGTGAAGGGAAGCCCACGATAGTCTTAGTAACCCTGAGGGTGAGTGCCAAGAGCAGAAGTTAAAAATAATCTTTTCAACTTTTGCTAGCTGATGTCTTTAACTCTCACTGCCCCAGGAAGTAGTCACTGCCACATCCACCATTCAGCACACACCAACATGGCCTCCAGTTCCCACCTTTGGGGGCTTCATTTTGTCTCATTCCAGAAATCCCTGTTTCATTGTCATTTCTACAGTTTCTCCAAAGTCAATGACCTGCATCCTTCTCTCCTTTCCTCTCTACCCAACTGTGCACCTGGGACTTGGGAACTCCTCTGCAGTACTCTGTGCCCACCTTGGAAAGAATCCTGGGTCTGCTCTCCCTGTTCCAAGGATGCAAGAGCTCTCTAGCCATGTTTTCCCAGGACTCTCCCTCCCAGTGAGACTCCTGACTTACCTGAGCACAGAGCCATTGAAGGAAGGGCTGGAGGTTCCCTCTGGAGATGGGGTCAGAACTAAGGACACAAAGAAGATGGTGTCTTCTCAGAGGAGCAGAATTACAGGTGAGATTGGATACTAGGAACCCTATGAGGAAGTGGAGAAGGGGTAGAACCAGCTTCTCAGGGTTCCTCAGGCCAGGAGTAATGGGGCCTGAGATCTTTTCTTTTTTAACTGATATTTTAAAACTACAAATTCATGGGGTGCCATGTGATGTTTCAACACGTGTATACACTGTATAATGTCCAAGATCAAAGTCAGCCTACTCCTCAGACATTTATCATTTCTTTATAATGAAAACATTCAAAATCCTTTCTTCTAACTTTGTTTTAATAAATAGTGAATTTTGATTGTCTATATCACCCTATTGTGCAATAGAAATCAAAATTTCTTTCTCCTAACTATAACTTAGTACCCATCAGTCAGAGTTCCCCAGCCCTCCTTCCCCCTAGATGCCCCAGACTCTGGGAACTACCATTCTACTCTCAACTTCCATGAGATGAACTTTTTAAGATTCCACATATGAATGAGATCATAGGGTACTTGTCTCCCTGTGCCTGGAGTATTCCACTTAACATAATAACCTCCAGTTTCATGTTGCAAATAATAGGATTTCATCCTTTTCATGGCTGAATAGGATTCCGTTGTGTGTATGTACCACATTGTCTTTATCCATTCATCAGTTGATGGACACTTAGGTTGTCTCCATTGCTTAGTTACTGTGAATGGTGCTGCAGTAAACGTGAGAGTTCAGATGTCTCTGATATTTTTCAAAACTGATTTCATTTTCTTTGGATATATAGCAAATTGTGGGATTGCTGGATGGTATGGTAGTTTTATTTTTAATTTTTAAAGGAAACTCCATACTTTTTCTACTATAGCTGTACTAATTTACACTCCCACCAGTGCTGTGCCGGGGTCCCTTTCCTCCACATCCTTGGTAGCACTTGTTTTGATAACAGCCCTTCTTACTGGAGTGAGGTGATATTGTGTTTTCAATTTGCATTACCCTAAAGATCATGATTCTGAGTACTTTTTTCCATGTACTTTTTGGCCATTTTGTCTTCCGTGGAGGAAAAAAAGTGTCTATTTAGACGGGTCCTAACATCTTTATAAGCACTGAAGTCAAATCCAAAGGGGAGAGTCTCTCCTTGAGCTAATGAGAAGTGAGGGACAGGGCTGGGACACACAGGTCCAGGGTGGCCTGGGGGAGGCAATCCATCATGGAAGGACATGACTATTTTCATAATTGAATCAGCTCGTGTACATTGATGTCCCAATGCCTAGGCCCTGAGTGTAGCTTCCTGCCTTCCCAGATCACCCAGAGGACGGACTGCCTTCCTGGTCCCTCCTTCCCTGAGTCTGAGGCTCCCTAAGTTGCCCGGTCAGCCCTCTTTCTTCCCCTGGCTAAGACCCCAGACCTACCTGTCCTTGCTGGGAGCCAGGTGGTGGTCCATACGGAGGAGGAAGGGGCTATAAAAGAAAAGAGCAGATGACAGCATGGGGATCCAGAGGGAGGTGAGGTCCAGCCCCAAAGCTGTTGGGGGACCTAGGGGTTAGAGATGGTTCCTGAGGATCCCAGGCCAACAGTGACTTGCACCTTGGGTCTGCACACCAGAGCTGTTGGTGTGCCTGTGTAAGGAGGTCAGAAAGACGCCCTGGGTCCCTGTCCCTCAGGCCCTGGTCATGTGTCCCCCAGCAGGGGCCAGGACTGGCAGGGAGACAGAGGTGAGAACCCAACTCTGGGGACCAGGGCTCCTGGCTCCCCTGGAGCAGAGCAGAAGTCCTGTCAGGATTGGGGGTGATGGAGGCATGGGACAGGGATGAGTAACCTTCTCCCCAGGTCCCTGGGGGAGGGTGCATTTCCTCAAGAAAAGTGCTCACCTGGAGACACCAGCAGGGTGATGTTTCTAAAGATCACGACCAGGTTGCGGGAGGCGTTGAAGCTTCCACACCAGTAGGGGCCCGCGTCTTCCTCCCTCAGCTGCGTCATGGTGACGATGAAGAAGCCGGCCTGGGGGTCATCCCAGATGCTGTGCTGAGCCTCTTCCGCTGCTGCCCGGGGCTGGGAGGTGGTGACCTGTCTGGTGCACCTGTTTGGAGACGTCTGGCGACACCAGGTCTTCGGCTGGTAGGGCCCTCTCCCAGGGGAGTACTGGCACTTCACCAACAGGGTCTGTCCCGCCACTTCATGCAACGACTCAGGCACAGCTGCCAGCCCCCAGGAGCCTGGATGACAAGCCCTGTGTCAGACCCTGGCCAACCCACACCACTCAAGGGGTTGGGGGACAGGAAACAATGTCTGCACTCAGAACCTGTCCCCAGAGCCAGTGCTGTGGCCACAGCCAGCCTGTCCCTGCCCCACCCTCCCCTTCCTGCACTCAGCTCCCTGCCCCCTGCAGTCCACCTCACCTGAGACCAGCAGCACCAGGGCCACGGAGTGAGCCAGCAGGCGCAGGCCCTCCCAGGCCATGCCCCCCACTCGACTCTGCCGGTGAGGAGAGGAGAAATGCGAGGCCTCTGTGAGAGGGAATCGGAGGTTAGCTGATCCTGCCCTGGCTTCTCAGCATCGCTGAGAACTGAAAAGGTCACTACCCTGATGGGGAAGTGGCTGGCCTGGGAAGGAAGGCAGGTTCTGTGGGCACAGGGGCCAGTGGCAGCCCGGCCTGGATGGGGGGCCACCATCTGCATAGTCCTCTCTGGCCTCCATGCCTCAGCCCTGCCCCTGGGGATCAGCCCCCTTTGGCCCACCTTCTGTCTCTGCCTGCCCCACAGCTCCACCCTGTCTTGCTCCTGCACTCTGGATGGAGGGAGCTCTGAGAAAGCTTGAGAAGACCATGGTGAAGGAAGAGGTGGTTCCTCTTTTCTCTCTCTCTCTCTGCTCTCCCTGTGACAGGTCAGGGGCCCTAGAAGTCATGCCCAGAGTCCTGGCCATGGTCCCCAGAGCAATACCGTGACCCCATCCTAGGCACAGTGGGGTAATGATGTGTCTTCACCCTGGGGAATTTTGGGGGTATAGACTTCAATTCCAGGAGGTGTAAGAATGGTCCCAGGGAAGGGTGGGGGTGGGGGAGTTGGGAGGAAAGAGGGTGCTGTGCAGGGGTTATCAGAGGGGAGGCCAGTGGCTGGGTCATTGCAGGGAGAAAGCAAGCAGGAGGCTCAGGACCACCTCCATCAGTGTTTGTCAGGTAAAGACCAGAGTGGTCGGGAGGCTGAGGCAGGAGGATCGAGAGTTGAGAGCCAGCCTCAACAACTTAGTGAGACCCTAAGCAACTCAGCAAGACCCTGTCTCTAAATAAAATATAAAATAGGGCTGGGGATGTGGCTCAGTGGCTAAGCATCCTGGGGTTCAATCCTCGGTACCAAAATAAATAAATAAATGTGTGGAGGGAAAATAGGCACAAGTTGGAACAACTTAGCAATAGGACAAAGTAATATTGGATTATAATCCAAACTATAAAGTCAATAACCCTGCGTCCACACTGATGGCAATAGGTGTAACTGGGGGAGAATACACGACTCTCCCATGCATTAGGGCTCTATGGTGGTCTGAATGAGCTCCCCTAGACTTCCTGGGCAAAGCTAATCCCACATGGAATTGGATTGAGGGGTGGGGCTCTGGGCAGTGGATTAGGCTCTGCTCTCCTGAACAGGATTGGTGTCCTCAGAAGAGGGTTAAAGGGGCACCTTGGCCCCTTCTGCCACGTGAGGACAGTATTTGCCGCCCGCTCTGCGAGGACGCAGCAGGAGGTGTGCCGGGGTCTGAGTTTGTCCCCTAAGAGCTCCTGTGTGAACAGCCTGGTCCCCACCAGCATTGGCAGTGTTGGGAGATGGTGTGGAACCTTTCAGTGTCGGGCCAGGTGGAGTCCCTAGGGCAACTGAGGCATGGCCTTGGAAGGATTCTGGGACCCCAGTCTCTCTCTGGCTTCCTGTTTGGTCACATGATCCCTCTCAACCGCACTCCCGCCATGGCGATGCCATCTGTCCAGACACCTTCACCAGAGCCGAGGTCATCAAAAACAAGGACTCCTGGACTCAGTTAGAGGCCTCTGCCTGCCTTAAGACTCCATGACCTACGCCTCGCCTTGTCTCTAGCCTGCTGTGTGTCCAGACCCCCAAGGACCCTCTCCTGACTGTCATGATAGGCCTGCCTCAGACTGCTGGTGCTTGTCCCCAGCCCAGCACGCTGACCTCGCTGGGCCCCATGGTGAGGTTGGTGGGCTCCAGACTGCAGCCCCCCAATCCCACCGCAGCACTGGATTGTGCCCTCTGGTCCTGATCCTGTGCTGTGTGGAGTCACCACCCTGTCATGCACACTGTCCTTCCTCTCTGGAGGTCCCTCACCGTGTGACCCAGCCTGGCTCCTCCTCTTGGTCCTCTGTGCCTGCTGCCCTTGGTGAAGGGACCTCAGGGCGTGTCTCCAGCCTCTTCCCTCCTGCTCAGCAGGAACTTTGAACCCTGTCTCTGAACACACACCCAGCACTTTGCCCCCCACCAAGCAACCCCCTTCCACTCCAAATATGGCACCCCAAAATATGCCATTTTGACATAGGGATTATTTTTAACTGAAGGCAATTGAGAACCAACAGATGCAGGCATTTTCTCTGCCCTCCCTTTAGCTGCCTAAGAGCAGGGCATAAAATCCCCTTGCCATGCTGTCCCTTGTTTTGGAGGAAAGATTTATTTTGGCTCTTGGTTTCAGAGGTCCATGGTCAGTGGCTCCATTGCGTTGGTTCCGCAGTGTGGCAGAGCATCAAGGGGGGAGGAGGATGGAGTGGGGGGAGGCTGCTCGGCTCATGGTCTCTGGGAAGCAGAGAGGAGGGGCCCAGGGCACACCTCCAAGGACCCACTTCTTCTTAGGGCCCACCTCCTCCAGCTCCTAATTAATGCCTTCACATTATTAATCCACTGATGAAATCAGGGCCCTCACGATCGAATCACTTCCCAAAGCCTCACCTCTGAACACTGCTGCATTGACACCAAGCCTTCAGCTCATGAGCCTTTGGGGAAGAATCCAGATCCAAACCATAACACACTCCTTGCCAGAGAGAGAGGCAACTGTGCCCTGGAGAGGCACACTGACACCCAGATGAGTTTGCGTAAACAGAACTTACAAAGTAGCCTTTACCTTCCATTAGTTCCCCCATATCTTTCCTAATCACATCCAAAGACTCGAAGCCCAAACCCCCTTCCACTATTAAGATACTATGTAAGACGGGTGCGGTGGTACAATCCCGGCAGCCTGGGAGGCTAAGGTAGGAGGATTGCAAGTTTGAGGCCAGTCTCAGCAACTTAAAAATCATATATAAATCCCTGAGTCTAACTGCTTTTTTGAGTTCTACTTCTTCCTGTGAACTCCCATGTGCATAAAATATGAATGAAATTGTCATTCTTTTTCTCCTGTTGATTTGTCTGTTGCTGCTTTGATTCGCAGACCCTCAGACACAAACCTAAGAGGCAGAGGAACTTTCTCCCCCTGATGCTCCCCGTCATTCATCCAAGTGGACTTCCATTTTCAGGCTCAGGGACAAGGCAGGAGTGGGAGAGACCCAGGTAAAGACAAAAAAGAACGAGGCACAAAAAAAATAAGCTCTTTCTTTATGAAAGGAAACAAAAATCAAAAAATGTCTTTTTCCCATTAAGAGGAAAATCTGCTTAAATTACATGGAAACTTTAAGCAAAGCTCCTTGGGTGTGAAAGTACATTGTGCTAAGAAATTTTTCATCTCTGTTAATAAGAAGCTAAATTTACAAGGAACTGAAAGTGCTGTTCACTGACCAG
>JAJEJO010005633.1:240671-271462 GCA_020662805.1 Glaucomys volans | reverse complement strand
CCTTTGGGTATAGGCCAAGGAGTGGGATAGCAGGGTCAAATGGTGGATCCATTCCAAGTTTTCTAAGGAATCTCCACACTGCTGCCCTACAGAACATTCTCAACAAAATATTCGAAGAGGAAGAAACGAAAAATAACAATCTCGGTCATCATGGGGAGGAATTACCCTAAAGAAAGAGTCAATCAAAGGAGAAACAAAGTTAAGCTAAAAACCCCAAAAAAGCTAAAATGACAGGAAATACAAGTCATATCTCAATAATAACCCTGAATGTAAACGGCCTAAACTCATCGATCAGTTGATTTTCATGAGGTGTAAAAGCCCTGTGGTCAGGGCTGTCACTGCAGACAACTGGTCCAGGTGCCTGAGAGAGGACGGAGACCTGCCCTCGCCCCACCCCCTCGAAGGCCCCACCTCTTTTGTGTTTGTGGATGTCAAAGCCGTGAAGTCATTAGCCGGCCTGTGAGAATACCTGCAGACGTTGTCTAAAAGACAGAATGGAAATATCGCTGTGCGTCAGATGGGGAAGAACACCTCAAATGAGATCCCGACAAGGTAAATCCTGAAGGGAAAACGGATGGATTTTATGACATCGTCCAATGCGGGCTTCCTGGAGTGACCGTCGCCAGCTGGGCTCACTGCTGGGCCGTAGGAAGAGTGGCCCCAGCAGAGCTGTCACAGAGGAGACACACAGGTGTCACCGAGGGCGACTGCAAGGCCAGGAGTTATGGAGGAGCCCGATTTGGGGCAGGTCCTCCGAGGCAGGGACCGGGTTCAGACTGGGTAAGGATGGTGGTCCCACCGTCCTGTTGGAGGGTGCCACGTGGGTCAAATCGGCAGCAGGAGGATCTGGAAGTGAGGGATTCAAAGAATCTTAGGCTGCAAACTGTCTCTCGATGGGTCTTCCAGGAGCCATTGTAACGAACGATCAAACCATTTCCCTGGACAAGAAAATTCCCGGAGAAAAAGTGGCAGGAACAGCAGAGCCGAGTTACAGCCTGCAAGCGGGGGGCTCGCGGGTGCTCAGGGTCCAGACTGAAGCTGGTACAGACGGTTTCAATTTGCAACCTAAAAATGTGTTTTCCCAACAAGGTCATCGTGGACACAAAGTACGGGAATGACTCCACGGGACACCCTGGCCACCTTGCCTGTGAGCACGCAGGCCACGCGGAGACTTGACCCGCAGCTCAGCCGAGGCACCGCCCCCGGCTCCTCCTGGAACTTAAGAGACCCAGAGGCCTGGGAGGACATCTCCCCACCACCCACTATGTCCCCTGAAGTCAGTTGTCACCTCCTGGTTCTGCAGAGCAGGAGGCTTTCCTGCCCCTCAGAGCAGCTGCAGGTGATGAGACCCCTTTCACAGCAGGAGGATACTCGGCAGTCTTGGTGGCCACTCGGGCTAATCTTCCTTTCATTCTCTCTGTAAGTAACAAAACGGATCTAACAGTGGCTTGTACCTTCACTGAGCAAATCAGTCCTACCGTGGCTACAGCCTCACCTTGTCCTGTGTGTGCTTGAAAGAACAGGTTTGCGATATCTAGAACTGACCATGCAACTAAACCAGGGGTTATTACCAAAAAAGTAGCAAACAGAAAACCCAGGAGAAGAAAGGAAATCCAATTTTAAATGGTCAAAATGAATGCTACACTACAAGAATCATTAAAGTGCTTATGAAGCTCGATCGTAGTAGTTATGAGAGAAATGCTCATTTTAAAGCCTGGAGATGTCACTTTGGACTCGTCAGATTGGCAGAACCAGCAGGTTGGAACACTGGCCAGAGCTGAGGAGGGGGATCCTCGAGCGCTTGCTGGAGGAATGTAACCTGAGCCAGGCTCAGCAGAACAATCCAGACTGCTGTGTGGAATCAGCATGTGGAAATCCCACACCATGTCCCACTCCCAGGTGTCTGACACAGTCACTGTGTTTGTGTCCTGTTGAGGATGTATTTGCCTGTTCTGAGATCACGTTTTCTCTATATTTTCTTCTAAAAGCCAGATTGATTTCACCTTTCAATTTGAGGTCTACATTCTGATTTGGATGTGAGAGGGAGAAAGCCTTTTATATTTCTTTTTCCCCCTGTGTGGTTATCGAGTCCACCAGTCGGTCTTCAATTTGGGGTCAGGACCTCTTTCCCCTCCAAATCAAAGAGACAGACACCTTGGTGGCAGTCACATGGCCACACAGGTGGGTGCGTTCCTGAACCCTCTATTCTACTCCCTTGATCTGTCTTGCTTTATGCCCACTGGGCATGTATTCTAGAAAAATTCTTCTGTGGGTCCTTCAGCAATGTAGAATGCATATTCTAAAGTCTTGGTTTTTGCTTTTCTATTCTTATGTGTTTATGAGAGAGAGGTGTCTGATAGTAAGGAGTTAAGGTAACTCAGCTGTCCCTCACTACAGGAAATTGAAAAGTAAAATCTGATGTTTACATTATATGGAATCCTACATAGTAGCAAAAAAATTTTGAAAATTACTTTTTACATTTGCTTTCTCAATTTTATCACTGCATTGTAATTATACATAGTAGTGGAATTCATTATAACATATCCTTACATGCACATAACATAATTTGGTCATTTTTATTCCCCAGTATCTTCTTTCTCTCCCCTCCTACCTCCCCTGGGACCCCTTCCTCTACTTTACTGGTCTCCCTTTTATTTTCAAAGGATTGTTGTTGTCATTGTTGCTTGTTTGTTTGTTTTGTGGGTTTGGGGTTTTATTGTTTTATTTTTGGTTTTGGTGCCAGGGATTGAACCCAGGGGCACTTACCACTGAGCTACATCCCTAGCCTTTTTAATATTTTATTTAGAGACAGGGTCTCACTGAGCTGCTCAGGACCTCACTAAGTTGCTGAGGCTGGCTTAGAAACTCAAAAGCCTCCTGCCTCAGCCTCCCGAGCCACGGGGATTACAGTCATGTGCCACCATGCCCAATTTAAAGATTAAAATTTATATATGGCAAACAAAGATAGTCTCAGAAGCATAACACAATATTGGGGGAAATGTATAAATATAATAAATTTACAAATATAATTAATTATCAAAAACATTAAATCATGACTTTCATACAGATAAAAATAAACACAAATTAAGATTTTTATTTGTGGATGTAGTTCAGAGGCAGAGTATGTGTTTGTGTGCACAAGGTCCTGGGCTTGATCCTCAGCACCAAAAAGAATGTTTTTTATTTAACTCATATTCAGTAATCCATATACCAGCAGATGTAATAACTTCTTTTTAAAAAAAGAAGTCAAGTCGGGCATGGTGGCACACGTCTATAATCCCAGCAGCTCGGGAGGCTGAGGCAGGAGGATCATGAGTTCAAAGCAGCCTCCACAACTTAGCAAGACCCTAAGCAACTCAGCAAGATCTTGTCTCCAAAAAGGGCTGGGGATGTGGCTCAGTAGTAAAGCGCCCCTAGGTTCAATTCCTAGTACCAAAAAAGAGTACACAAATAAAAAGTAAAGTCAGCCTGGGGTTGCAGTTCAGTGTTAGAGCACTTGCCTAGCATGTGTAAGTCAATGGGTTTGATTCTCAACACCGCATATAAATAAGTAAAAATAAAGGTCCATTAACAACTAAAAAAAATTTTAAAAATAAAGTCAAGGGTTACAATTTGTGTGGTATAAAGAAATGTTGAAATGATTGCACATGGAGACAAACTAGTCTCGATTCTTTTTCCCACAGCAGGATAGAAATTTAGAACAAAAATTTTATTAGTGCATTTCAATTACACAGAGCAATGGATTTCATGGCATTGTAATCATACATGCAAAGAACATACTTGGATCCTGTCCACCCCCGTTCCCTCCCCTCCCCTCCTTCCCTCCGTGGTCCCTTTGTCCTCTAACAGTCTCCCTGCAACTTTCCTGTCCGCTGTCTTTCCCCCCTAGATTCCACTTGACCATCAGCTGCAACTGACAGAGTTGCAAAGCCACTCTCCTAGTGACAGATGACACAGGATGGGCGTGCAAGGCAGGTTTTCTATTGACTTGATTTTTTTTAATACAACTGACCAAAATTTGTCTAAAAATAAAGCCACACAATCAATTCTAAAAATTTTTAAGTATCTACATAAGCATAAGTAAATCTAGTCGAGTGAATTGAAAAGATACATGAAAAAAAGATGCCAATTGTGGGGAAGGGCAGAGTGGAGCTGGGGATGGAGGTGGGAAACACTTAAAACCACTTCGAACTGAACAAGTGCAAAGAATTTCCTCAGAGGAATGAAGGCTGTGAAATCAGAAGCATGCCAACTCTGTTTGGGGCACTTGAAGGTCTTGAGAAAAGACCAAAAAGCTCAAGCTAAAACAGCGCTGCATGCACACCTCTAGTCCCCGCTACTCAGGAGGCTGAGGCAGGAGGATCACTTGAGCCCAGGAGTTTGGAGTCAGCTGGCAAAACATGGCAAGACCCCATCTCAAAAAACAGCTAAAACAGAGCACGTTCACCTTCCTTGAAATTAACCTTCCCATCCTCCTGCAGGTAGGGGTTCCTTTTTTACATGATTGAGAGGGCAGAGGGCCAGCCTGGGGGAGGACTGGCTTATCCACAGGACCCAGCATGTAGGAGAAGAGGAGATTCCACACTCAGCCTTCCAATGCCAACCATTCAGCTCTATTCCCAGCAAATTTCAATGGGAAGAATAAGTGGGCTGAGGGAACCTGGGTGCAGGAGACGGACCAGGACATTTGACTCTGAAATGGAGCGTCCTAAGTCAACAAGTCAACAAGGGGCTTCAGACAGCAAGAGGCTTCAGACAAGCACGAAGTTCGAGGCAGCAGAATGAGATGATCACTTCCCTTCAAGCCCCAAAGAGGACTCCGGTCCTTGAAGATGGGCCTCTGTCCTAAAAGACCTGCCCTTGGCTCCAAAAGTAATCATTTCCAGTTTTACAAGTTTTCAAAAACTTTTATGATGCTAAAATGGAACTGTTTTCACTGATGTGACTGCCTTGGAAGCTGAATTTTGCCATGTCACTGACTGATTAGCAATCAGATGGGTACCCCAGAAATAGATGAAAGAAGACTGGTGATAAACAGAAGTCATTTTCTTAAACATGACGAAGTTTCCAAGAAAAGTGTCATAAATTCTCAAACAGGAAAAGTAGGAATTTGTTCTCTGCATCTGTCTCTTTTTATGCCTCCAGGGTTATATATAACCTAGTGCCCAATGTACTATTTTTGGTAACTGGGAACTTGCTATTATAACTTTTCAAAATGAATAATAGAGTTTATTTGGCATAATAAGACTGAGAATGGATGTTTATTTTTCACTTAATTATATTTGTCTTTCATTGACCATAAAACAAACAACAAAACTTTGAAGTGTGAACTATTTTAGTCTCTGTTTCGATGGCGATTGTTTCGGGTGCAAACTGTGGACTTGACTTTCATTCCCCCCTCCTCTCCTGGGCTTTTCTTCAGCAAACAGTCTGCAAAATCATTTCTCAGACTCAGTGGCAGCTGGGCCTTCAGATATTTTGGACTCCACCCACCAAACACATTCACATGAGACTGAAGTTTGGGGCCAAGTTAAATGGGAAGAAAGGCACACATTTCACCAGCAAAGCCTGAGGCAAGTCGCAAAGTTTCTGCAGCCAGTGCTGTGCCAGCAGCTTCCTGTTTGTAGAACTTTCCAGAATCCTTTATAGCCCCATATCATAGTGTGGCTTTGGGAGTCATTCCCAGATTTGATAGTTGGATCTGATGCTGTAAACCATTTAATACTCTATTTTTAAAAATATCCTTCTGAGCCAGGCGTAGTGGCACACACCTGTAATCCCAGCAACTGGGGAGGCTAAGGCAGTGGATCAAAAGTTCAAGATCAGTCTCAGCCATTTAGTGAGATCCTCAGCAAATTAGCAAGAGCCTGTCTCAAAATTTAAAAAATAAAGGAAAGGTCTGGGGATGTATGTAACTCCTGGATACAATCCCAGTACCAAAATAAATAAACAAAAATCCCCTTCTACTTAAAATAGGTAGATTGGATTTTGTTGCCTTCAAGTGAGCCTTGACTCATGCAAGTCCTAAGAAAATAGATGCATGTTCCAGAAAGGTGGGGGACCGGTGTGCAGTGCAGAGTGGGAGAGGATTTGGGAGAGAGTTGTTGGTCTGGTGTGATCCTAGGGGACAGAGGAGTGAATGTGTCCCTTACCTCAAGTCAGGGAGACAGGCTTTAACATCAGAGCTTGGAGAGCTGGTCCAGTGTCCCCTGCAGTTTGGAAGAGGCAGCCACTGTGTGTGACTCAAGCTTGGAAACCGACAGGCAGGTGATCTGCTAGTTTGATGGTGGCTGAACTGGTAGCCACCGGGGCTCCGCAGGTTTGCTGGGTGAGCGTAGAGGTGAGTGCTCCCCATGGACAGGATGGTGCACTACACGTTTGCGAGGCAATGGGCTCAGGTTGTTCAGCTGATCCTGTCCAAAGAGGCTGCCCAGAGGTGCAGATGTCAGTAGGAAGAGGTGAGAAGTGGACCATAAAGGGCTTGGGGCCCAAAGGAGGAGCTAGAGCAACCAGCCGGACTCTGCAGGAATCTGCAGGTGAAAGGTTCGCCCAGCAGCACCCGTGAAGGAGCCCCTGGGTCATCAGAACACCTTCCCTCTCCTTCCTCCTCCCTCCACTGGTCCAGCCTGGAGGCTTCCCACGCTGCCGCTGGCTGGCCAGTGGAGATGGCAAAGCAAAGAAAGCCAGCCTGTCCCCTCTGTCCCTTGAGGGGCTCAGATCCAGCTGTTTGGGAAAGAAGCTTCACTTTTAAATGGATCCCTCCTTCCCTGGCTAATTACTGAACTAAAGCTACTTTCAAATAAATGTTTTTTCCACTTCAAAATGAACAGAAGGGAAGGATGAATAAGGGGAGAATTTGGGGGCAGGGAAGCTTTTCTGTACAATGTAGTTGTGGATACATGTCAGACGCATTTGTCAAGACCCATGAATGCACAGCGCCAAGAGAGAACCCTAATGAGGACCATGGACCGTGGCCGTCCATGTAGGTCCATGAGCCGCAACAATGTACAACCCTGAGGGGTCCTTGAGAGGGGGGAAGCAGGGGGGACAGGGTGGGAACGCAGGGGAACTCTGCAGTTTCTCCTCAATTTTGCTGTGAACCCAAAACTGCTCTGGAAATAAGTTTATTTTTTAAAAAAATTACCAGCAGAGTGATGGTCTTGGCATAGGTTTTACCCAAGGGCCAGGAAGCCCCCAGCAGGGTTTCTGGACAGCAGCAGGAGAGGGACACAAGGTCCTTAAGGGAATTCTTTGTGAGTCCCAGTTGCTCTACTCAAGGCCCAAACCCCTTGCTGTCCCGTGGTCCCTGCTGACTTCTCCGCTGATAGCTCCCTCCACACTGCTCTCCACCCTGGTGTCCCACCTCTGGGTGGGACTGGCGCTGGGCAGAGAGCTCACAGCTGGGCTTCTGGAAGCCTGTGTTTTCCCTTGAGCTGCGCTATCACTGGGCCAGGAAGGCAGCTCCCAGAGGGGAGGTTTCTCTAGGGTCCCTTGTGCTGAGGATACCTGAGGAGCAAGAGAGATGGACGGCATTTGGAAATGACCATTCAAGCCACTCCAGGCTTGAGGAAAAGCCTGCTCACCTGCTGTCAGTTCCTCCCCTCCTGGGGGACCCACTCAGCCCTCTTCGCATCATTCCCAGTGTCCTGGTCCAGGCCTGGCGCTGTCCCAGGGGCTGGCCCTGCCCCCTGACCAAAGACCTCCTGAGAAGAGAAGTGAGGGGAAGTCAGGCACAGAGGCTGGGGAAGCCCCCACCCCAGACAGTCCCTCTAAGCCAGCATCTGCAGCAGGTGTCTCTGACTCCTCCTTCATTTTCACCTGAAGTCTGGCCCCAGCCCCCACTTACCCGAGGCCAGAGCTTCCGGAGGAGGACAAACAGGACTGAGAACACCAGGCCCTTGTTCAAGATGAATCCACAGGTCAGAATAACTGGAACATGGACACCAGGCAGCACCCGCAGGCCTGCAAGTCAAAGGCAAGCATCAACCCCCTCCGCCTGCCCTCTCGACCCCAAAAGGGTGGGTGTCTGCTGAATGGAAGGCTCTGAAGGCCCCTGCTTCCTGCCTCCTGGCTGCAGGAGCACCCAAGGGACCTTCCACACCCTGCAGAGGTGAGGCCTCCACCTTCCCCATCCATGATCCTCAACCCTGCTCTCACCCCAGAGGAGCCTCCCGGGTCTCCTGCCACCGGCCCCTCCCCACCCCATAGCCCCTGCACACAGCTGCTGGCTGCTCTGCGAGGACCTTCCCCATCCACCAAAGAGCCGGAGGAGGCCCTTCATGTCCGGGGCTGCTTACATCAAAGGGCGTGACTGCTGACATCCAAGGTGCCCTGTGACCTGAAGGTGTTGTCCTGCTTGACCCCACCCATCTGCTCCACTCCACTGGGTCCTCCACTTGTAGAGGACACACCCCGTGCATCTCCACCGCCTGCTCCCACTTCTCTCCAACAGCAGTCCCACTGCCCCTTCTGCACTTTCTAACTCCTCTGCCACCTTGAAGTTTCTGCTCCCCACCTCTGGCTCCACCCCCACCGCAGGGCTCTGGGCACCTCTGCTCATTCAGGGCTTAGATCTGCTCCACAGGGAAGGACTTCTGTGGCCCCGGACTGCACCAGCCAGGAGGCCATGCTTCCTGGTGCAGCCCCTGTCAACAGGGATGGAAGCCTATTGGATCCCAGCTCCTCCTGGCTCCCTCTGGGGCTGCTGAATGAACTTTGGCCACCTGGATATTCTAGCACCCACGGCTTGGGTGGGGCCTAACAATAGAAATTTAAATGAAGGTCTTTTTTCCTGTTGTGTTCAGGACCCCCTGGCCTGTCTGGAGCAGGAGACAGTCCTGGGGTGGTCCTGCCTGACTCTGGAGTCCACAAGCGGGCTGCAAGCCTGGGACTCCAGCTAAGCTCAGGCACTCCTCAGCCACACATGACTCACATCAGATCTGGGCTGTCTCTTGGGGTTGGTTCTGCCAGGTGAGGACCATGCTCTGGAAGAGATCAAAACTCTTCAGGGTCTTGACTGAGACCTGGCCCCTCCTGGGTGCCCAGGTAATGCTTGACAAGATGGGGCAGCATGCCCTGAGCTGCCCATCCAGCCTGGCTGACTTAATCTGAGTTGGGTGGGGCCTCCAAGGTGTTTGGAACAGCTTGTCTTCCCGTACAGGCTGAGCCAGTTCCATGGAGCCACAATTTGGTTGTGGGCAAAGGTTCACAGAGTCCCATAAGGCCAAGGGCAGGAGTGTTCAACACCATCCAGTCCACCCTCCAAAGGAGCGGGGTGGGCAGGGGCTGTCCACAGTCACACAGTGGGAGCAGCTGAGCAAGCCCCGGGGCTCAGGCCACCCAACCCTGTGCCTGTATATGTCTGACACCAGGCTGGTCTCAGCCTTCAGAGCCTCATCCAGGGAGCCTGACCCAGTTTTTCAGCTCTCAGCGTCCTCGGCATGCAGCCCACCCAGTCTAGCTGGCCCCCGACCCAGGCCCAGAACCTCCTCCTGTGCTTGCTTCCGGTGGGTGATGGAGCTTGTCCGTGAGGCAGTGGCTCCCTCCTCAGGCCCTCTGCAGCCCACCTTTCTCTCCCCTCAAATTCCCATGCCGGGATCCACTTCCTAAGTGGGGTGGGTGGGACAACACCCACCACCTCCAAACAGCTTCCATTGTATAGGGCTCTTTCCATGCTCAGTCACTGCCCTGTCCTCCCCACCTTGAAAGCTGAAGGAAAAATAAAGCAGGCATCTCCATGGTCCAACTACATATTAACCTAGCTGAAAAAAGCAGTCCTGACTCGCTTACCACCCCAACAACTCAGTCATTACCACAGGTGCCCTTTGTGGAGGATTCTGTCTTTGTTTCTCCTGAAATTCCTCTAGGCAAGGACAATCGGTACCATTTCCACCACCACATTAGCCTCAATTACTGGAGAGAAGGAATGGGAAGCTGCTATCAAAACATCCCTTCGTGTTATTGATGGTTTGAGGAAAATAATTATGTTTCAGTTTATCCTGTGTTAAGCTTGCTACAGTTTTTATTTACTAGTATGGGCTCAGTCACTCTCCATCACTTCTCCTGTCTTCATTAAGGTTTGAGTAGCCAGGCACGATGGTTCACAGCTGTGATCCCAGCAACTCAGGAGGTTGAGGCTGGAGGATTGCAAATTTGAGACAAGGCTGTCTCAAATACGACCTGTCTCAAAATAAAATAAAAAGGGTTGGGGGTATAGCTCAGTGGCAAGTCGCTTGACTAGCGTGCACCAAGCCCTGGGTTTGACCCCCAGTAATGAAAAAAAAAACAAAAAAAAACTTGAGTTAAAAGGACTGCAAGCCACTCTCTGGTACATAGAACAACAGACTTTGCCAAGCGTGAAATGTAGGGCTTTTGTGTCTCTGACCTCAATAAATACAGAGGAACCCAAGACATTGGAGCCACTGGGTATCACAGTGAAAAAGCCCCACCAACAGGAGTTTACTGAAGCCTAGAAAGAGTGAGGGACTTGCCCAAGGTCAGTAGGTATATTCAAGGCAAAGAGGAATCCAGAACCCTCTGTCACCCTGCAATCTGCAAAGGTCGCACTTGCCTGACTGCAGTTTCAGCTCTCCAACAGTTTTGAAGGACTAAGGCCAAGTTAATAAAATGTTCCTGAGTCAAGGGCAATGAACTGCTTATTTACGGGAACCCCTTGTTAGTTACTGGGTCCTGCGTGCTTCCAAGCACTGAGGAGTGGTTTGATTCTTTCCTGCGGCCCTGCCTGCAGCAATGTCCCTTTGCTTGCTAACTCTATTTACAGATCCTATGGACTGCATCTGAATGCTGCCTTGTCCTGAGAATCCTCTATTCAGGTCAGCAGAAGACCAAGACCCCACGGTGGTGGAGGCTGCCCAAACCATAGCTCCAAAGGAGGTTGATTGAGAAGGTGGAGGCAAAAGCTCTGAGTGCCACCTTCCAGTTGCTGTGTCCCCACGTGGGCTGACAGGCTTTTTAACAAGAGTGTCCTCGCCAACAAGAAGCAACTAAAGGTTGGTGACAGCCCCTTCATTGTGCTCTGTCCTACTTTTTAAATCCATTGAAAAAGGGGACAATGTCTTACCAATGTGAAACCAAGCCCATTTCACAGGTTCTCCAGGGACAAGCACACCAAGTGGGTCCTGTGGGATCCCCACTGCTCACCCCTCTGTGGGGGGACCAGGTAAGTTAGCCTCTCCAGTCTTCCCTGGCACTGAGGGACAGCAGCACTGGCTTCACAGTGGGGAGACTAACAAGTTATCAGCTTGGCACTACTAAGTGCTCAGTTCCTGGTTTCCCACAGAATGAGGTGGTTTCTAAGTTCACCCAGTCCAATTTCCTTATTTTACAGGTGAGAAAACTGAGGCCCAGAGAGGAGCTGTCTCTCGGAGTCTCAAAGTCACAAAGTGAGAGAATGGAAGGCCCAGGTGCCCGGACCTGGGGTCTGGAATTTCCCCCATCACTCTCTCCACAGCAGGCCCTCATGGCAGGTGGGGTCCCAGCCCACCTGCTGTGTTGGAGGAGACCCCCTCCCTGTCCCCTCCCTGTCCCAGGTCCACCTGCTGCTCACCGTCACACTGTACCAGCCGAATCTGATGGTACAGGACAATGGGGTTCTGAGGTGAGAGGTCGATCACACACTGGTACAGCCCCACGTCCTCCCTCCGGAGCCTGGTCATGGTGACTTTGATGACAGCTTCAGTGGGGTGATCCTCCAGCAGGTACCTCCCAGCCTGGGCCAGGGTTAGGTCTCCATTTCTAGTCTCTGTGCGTACCAGAGTCTCCAGGCGGCCCTGGCTCCTCACCCGCTGCCAGGCCTTCAGGCTGGAGGCGTACTTGTTGATGTTGTAAGGACAGGTCACGGTCAGGTTCCTGCCCTCCAAAAGGCACTTCTGCTCCTCCCTTTCACCTTCAGCTTGGAGCCCTAGAAGGAGGAGTCCAGCACTGGTGTCCCCAAGCTGGGTCCTCCTCCCACTCCTCTCCACCTGTCTCCATTCCATTGATCCAGAGGGGAGCCCACCAGAACAGTCCCAGCTGGAACTCATCTCTTTCCCATCTTGGCTCTCAAGACCATGCATCACCCCAAACCTGGTTATACCGTCATGGCCATCCATAGCTTTTATTAAGCACTTGCTATGTCTTAAACAACGGGAAGCCAAGAGCGTCCCATTGATCTGTTATTTGATATACGGGCCATCTACAAGATACGTACCTGTGTCCAGGTGCTATTTACAAATGAAGAAACTGAGGCTCAGGGAGGTTAGGGGGCCTTCTTGAGGCAAGAAAATGGTAGAGATGGGATTCGAACGCAGCTCTGATTCCAGAACCCTCACCCTCTTTTCCACCCTCCTTCTCAGGGCCTTGATGGAGTGATTTCCATTTCAGTTTTGTCCCCCTCTTGCCACTCTGCCCTGTGCTGTTATTTACCGTTCCCTTCTGCGTGCCTCCTCTGCCAACTAACAGAACATTCCTTCAAAGGGAGATGTGCTTTACATTTCTGGGCATCTCCCGGGACATCAGCATGGTGCTGGGAGATTGCTTGGCTGGATCCACATCACTTCCTCAACCCCAAGATGCCGGAGAGGAACCTCCAGCCTGTCTTATAGCACAGTCCCTGCTGGGCCAGGGTGACCAGCGTGGTCTGCGTCTATTCCCCTCCTTTTCCCTGACCTGTCTCTAGCACAGGCCCTGATCTCTTTCCAGTCCATCCTGAAGAATTCAGAGAAAGTTCCTCTTAGCTGCTATGTTTCTCCCGATGGTCTCTATCCCTGGCCCTGTGCCCGCTCCCCCACCCTCGCCTGCCTCTTCTTACCTGAGACCCAGAGCAGCAGCAGCCCCAGCTGTGGCCACCCCTGCTGGCCTGTCCCCTGCATCCCGTCCTCCTTCCTGAGTCTGCTGTCTGCCAGGGCCTCTTCTGGCTGCTGGAGGACGTTGCCCCATGTGGCGGGGTAGGGGGGTGTTTCTGGTTGTCCCCCAGAGGTGCTGATATTTCTTTAGATTGAGAAACCCTGAGGGAAATGTAACAGGGGAACAGCCCAGGGGAAAGCAGAAGGTGGAGAAAAGAGACCGCGTCCTTCTTTCCTCTATTATGTCACACTCCTATTGGGAAACACTCAGCGGCTCCCCCTTCTCCACCACAGCAAGTCAAGCCCCACCCACTGAGGTTCCCCATCTCCTCCACCCTGTGGTCACCAAAACACCGTCATCACTGGCCACTGGCCACTACAGCCCACCACCCCTCACACCACAGTCCCCATCAGAAATGACGCTGTGCGTCCACACTGTGCTCACCCTCTGAGGCCAGGGTGAGATTTCAGATGACCCCGCCTTCGTCAATCTTACTCTATGCCATGGTTCTCAGGTATGGGCAGGTGGCGGAATCACTCCAGAAGTTTGTTGATACACCTACACGGCCAAGGACTCAGAGTTGGCAGGGCTGCAGAGGGACCCAGGGATCTGCATCGTAGCAAGCAGCCTAGGTGATTCTGAGGCCAGTGGTCCAAATAGACCATGCCTGCAAAAGCCCAGTTTGCAGTCATATGGACCTTGCGGCCTGCCTTTGTGATCTGCCTGTGGAAGACATGGACTTCCCTGAGCAACCCAGTCAGGGCATAGACATGGAGACCACAGTTACAACAGAAGAATGACCCAGTGAAGTCCTGGGCATAACTGGTGCTTTCCCTGATGTAATTAATCCAGTCCATGCTGTGAGATTGTATAACAGACACTTGTCATCTTTTGACTCTCTGGCACCAAACACTTTATCAGAGAGGTGAATGTGGCCCAATGCGTAAGTTTTCCTAAAATGTGGAGTTCTGCTTCCCCTTCTATTGAGTAGGAAGGCAAATATTCCCCACCCTTCTCCCAGTCAGCTGTGAAATAGCATCGGCCCTGATCTGAGCTCAGCAAAATGCATGATTTCCCCCAGGACTCTGGATCCCGAGGACGGGATTGATCCAAGATGCAGGGCCAGTGGAGATGACTTACACAAAGGCACTTAAGCAGAGTCCAGAAATAGCATATAGCAACTGGCTGGTGACTTCATGTGTCCAGGGCAACATTGCCAGATTGTCTCCTGCTATAATCTCAGCTGTGCCTCTGCTCTTCCTTCCCTCTTGATATCTGCCTGTTTTCTCAACCTGGTTCTCCAGCCTCCTCATTGATCCTGTGAGCGCCCCAGGTTCCCTCTACAATCCCTCTGTTACCAGATCAACCCAAGTTGAATGCTGTTGTTGGCTTTGAGGACTTTCACTGGTGTTGGTTAGGTGGCATTGTGCCCTTTGAGGCTATGAGGCATATCGAGGCCCCGAAAATTAAGTGAGTCACTTAAGATCAGACACACTGACTGCAAGAATGCAGAACTGGGATTCAAACCCAGACCCGGCACCGTATGTCAGCCAAGCTTCCAGCAAGAAACAGGAGGCTCTGTGAGACTGAGTAACTAAGGAGTGTTTAAGAAAGACATGGGAATTTGGGGAAGCCAGTGTGGGATGCTGTGGTACCCTGAGGCTGGCGACCACAGTGAGCTGTTACCACCTGCAGAGTTGCAGGAGAGACGATGGAGCAGTCACCTGAACTTGGAGCTAGTGGCCACTGGGTGAGGGGCTTGAGGGAAGCTTCAGACTGGAATGCAGCCATGCACGCCACCCCAACCTCGGTCTCTTCCCCGGCTCTGCTGTCCTCCCTGGCTGCCCCTCAGCTAAGCCCAGCCAGAAGCTAGTGCCTGAGGGAGCCTGTTGACTGCCTACATGGATATGTTCCTGGGCACAAGCAGGATGGAGAGGGGACCTACAAGTGCACACCAGAGAGTGCCCAGCCCGACCATCTGTCTTCCAATGGAATGCACACAATTTTTCAGGCAAATGTGATTTATTGGACTTAAATACCACTTAAATTGTAATTCAGTGAATCACACAAGGACACCAAACCATGCAATTGGCTAATTCTGGATAAGTACATGAATGTGTCATGGTGTCTAACAGAGAGCTTTATGACTTCTTTGAAACAAACTTGAGAAGCTCGAGGAGAACTGTACACTATGATCCGAGAGGCTCGCAGGAGCCCCAGGAGCTGAGTGGGTGCCTTACGCTTCAGGAGAAGGTGATGCAGGTGTTCTGAGAAGTACTGTTTGGGAAACACTGCTCCAACATGTCCTGCCTCTTCTGGAGAGTCTCAGATTACAGTGTCTCCCCTGCCCTGGCCTTTTTTGTCACCTTCATAAACTGGAAGAACATTGGAACTGCTAAAATGCAGGTCTCAGACCAGCCACCTCAGGGTGCAAACACTGTGTGCCACGCCGTCTCTGCCCCTGAGCTGCTCAGTTCAAGATGGGGAAAGCTGAAGGGGTCGGCTTCTGGATAGACCCTTCTCTGAAGACTCCCCGGAGCTCCAGGACAAAATGAATTCCACTCACACCCTCCTAATGGACTCGAAATTGAGGGATCAGAAAGCATTTCTGAGGTCATTGCCATCCCTGGGTGGCTTCAGACACAGCAATATTCATTAGGAGGGAGTCCTTACAGGATGGAAGCATGCACTTTAGAACTAGGTGTGTTTGTCTGTTTGTTTTCATGGGAGGAGAGGGAAAGTCTTGGTGATTGTAGGAATACATTTTCCTAGAGTGAGACAGATGCCATGTGTCAAGGTGTGTTTGTTCTTGGTGTCTTTAGGATGAAACTGACCTTGACCATTGCTGAATGGAATGGAAGGACCCATCTCCTTTCCCCACCCATGGGGTCCCTTATGCTCTAGAACCCAGAAATAGGACACAGGGAAGTCCTGGTTTAAAGTTGGTGGAGATCTCAAGGCACAGGTGGCCTGCACACCTATTTCAAGGGGGTCAGGGGAGGGTCCCAGAGACAACATGGGAGCTGTCAGGGGAGTTGGGTGCAGACCAAATGGAGGAGGATGGTGACTGAGAGGTAAGGGGCGTACAAGGGACAGCCTCCAGAGGTGGGATCTTGTCACCCCGCCATGTTTGCCCCTCGTGTGATTCAAGGAAGAGAGGCAGAACTCCTGGCCCTCCATGTGGCCTCAGATCCCCTCAGCAGGAGTTCTTGGGTTTTCCTTCCTTCCAGCAGGTGGGGACTTACTACTTATGTGACCTCACCTTGGTCACATACACCTCTGCCTTCATGGGTTAGTTTCAGGATCCAGAGACAAAGCACCCACAGCCAGGCAGGTGCTGTCTACCCATCACCCTATACAGCCCATCTTGTCTCCTTAGTATCTTCCCAGGATGCAATAGTCAGCATAACTTGGTTTTTCATTCCCAATTACTTAATTCCCACCATGGCATCTTCTCTTCTCGTTCCACAGGTAGGAATGTTGGGACAGTGACAGATGAAAAGAGAAACCCAGGCATCCGATTTCAAGAGAGGGAGGCTCGTTCCAGTGGCTGGGGAAGGAGGATGCTTCTAAGTTCTGTCCAGGTGGCGGAAATTGTATGGTCCGGGGTAAGGACACGAGGCAGCAGTATCAGCTGTGCCCACTCAACCTCACAACTGCCCAAGAGAGTGACGGTGGAAAGCCCTGGACAGTCTTTCTTCATGCCAAGCTGCGGGTGGAATGAAGAGCTGAGACCCGCGAGAGCCATCCCTTCTCTTCTGAGGGCGATCAGTGTGGACAGGCCAGGTATTCCCCAATAGAAATCGCCTATGAGCACAGATTCAATTCAGATCCCTCTCCACTTGGCTTCCAACAACTGCCAGATGGACATGGACAGAAGTCAGGGTCACTATCCTGGGTTCGTGGGTCTAGGGTCCAAATGACCTCTGAGTGACAGCGAACAGGGTAGTGAAGATCAGGCTCTTAATGAAGATTCCACAGACCACAGGAATGACAATGCCAAACACGGGGAGCCTGCGGGAGACAGACGGAGAGCTGCCACTGACCATCGGGACCCCACGCCCAAGGGTTTAGAAATCCCTTCATGTCCCATCTTGTTGGTTTAGCTCCTCCCACACCTTCCCAGACTGTCAGGCCCTGTGTGATTTCCTTTGCTTCATTCCCTAAAACAACTGATTAGAAACACGTTTAGTAACAGTACCAGGTTCCCATTCAGGTGAGCGTCATCTTCCCAGCCACGCAGCAGAGAGTGGACCCTGGGCCAGGAAAGCTCGTCTCTGTCCTCTGCACCATGACCTGCTTCCTGGGATGCTCAACCCCCCTCTTTAGATTCTGTTTCCTCATCTATAAATCAAGAAGGATCCAGCCCCAGAGAAAATCCCATCCTGAATTCGTATCAATTTTAGAAAATTGATTCTACACATTTCAAGTAGCCATCAATAGATATCAGAAGACAGAGGCCCCGATGAGGGCGGGAGCCGGCCTGGTCCAACAGCAGATCTGGAAGCAGATGTCCATGCACACACACTCCGTGATAAGACACACAGCCAGGGGAGAAAGAGGAAGCAATGGAACAAACGGAGGCCAAAGAAAATTGCAAAATTATATAACAATTTAACATCTAAGGGAATCAGCAGCCCTGTGGGCAAAGCAAGGATTGTTTCATAACTATCTGGATAACAGCAGGAAGAAAAAATCATCTTTCTTGGACTCCAGTCCCCCCCTCTTCCCCCGGCCCCTGGACTAAAAATTTAAATAAATGGGAAAACAAAAACAGAAAAGTCACTGGGAAATAGAATTGAGCTCAATTAAGGAATTAAACAGAGCAATAATTTTTAAACCATCAAAACTTAAAATTGAAGACACAGCCAGCAGAGAGAAACATCCTAGCAACGGCGGGGGGCAAGCTGCCCATCTGTGCTGACATCCACCCTAGTTCCCAAGGGTGCCTGGTCAAGTTCAGCAACCAATGGTGCCAGCAAGGCCCCGGGGTCAAGGAAGCCAGGGTCTTCTCGTGGTTGCAGCAGTGCCCACCAGGACGCCAGCCTCCACCCTGGTGCAGCCCTGACGTAGAGGCCCTGGTTTCTGAGCTTCACTTACCTGTTGCCTCCCCAGGCTCTCCCCCAGGGCTCTGCCTGACACCCTGGGGCCGTCTGCTTTCACACACGGGGCTCCTGAGGTGCACCCCACACACACTGGGCCATCATCTCATGATGATGAGGCTGCACACAGACTCCCAGACCCCCTGAGGTACCTGGGAATTCATGTGCCCCCCGCATTGCTTAGAGCCACCCCGACACAGTGACTGTGAATGCAGGAGTATAAATACCTGGGGTTTCCACTCCTGGTGGGGACTACTCGGTGGAACCCAGACCTACCTTGAAAGACCTGTCCCTGTGAAACTGGCCGGGAGACCTCACTCTGTTTCTTTCCCCTCTGCAGTCCACTTCCTCAGTGGCTCTGCCAGGGATCACTTCCTAAAACACTGTAACAAGACTGTTTTCCACAGCCTGTCCCTTAGGCAGTAAGGTCGGGACAGGGTGGTCGTAGCCCCCCTCAAGTGCATCACCATCCCCAGGTTGGGGCCTTCACTCTCCCATCACAACTAACAACTCCCTGTGTTAATTCCTTCTTTCTCAAACAGCTGGAGTGGCTTCTGGCGTCCTGATGGGCTTCTGACCAGCAGGATAGTTAATATTAATTAATAGAGTTCACAGGTAAAAAGAGGCACAGCCTCTTGTAGGAATGTGGGCACAAGGTATGTACTCTCTACTTATTGGAAAATAAAAGTAGTGAAGAAAGAAAAGCATTAACTCCCACTAGATTATTTTATTTAGTCCATAAAGCTTAAATGAGCACCAACTATGTACCAGGTGCACGAGTAAAATAACATAGGAGGAAATTAAATAAGTCCCTGCCCACTCCCAGGTTATGAGAATGGAAAATGAGTAGCTGGTCCCCAGCTGACCTTCAACCTGTAAGCCGACCAGTTCCAGACCTTGGGTAATCCTTTTAATAAACCCATGTAGAAATTAAGAAAGGGAGGAAATATGTTACAGAGTGCATATTGCGTCACAGGTAAAATCACGATGGTATGTAAAGAGGAAGTAAAGTTAGTTCCAACGTTAAAAAAGTCACTGCCGCTACCCTCCTAGAACAGGAGTCCACATTAATGAAGAAGTGAAAATGGTTACCAGGAACATTTTTTCCTTGATGCTGAGAATTAAACCCAGGGCCTTGTGCATGCTGAGCAGTCGCTCTACCATTGACCTATGGCCCCAGCCCTAGCAGGAATATGGTTACAACACTAAACCCAAGTTGGCAGTGATGCTGATTCACTTATGCAGTATGGATCACCTGCAAATTGTGGTCCAGTCCTTTGGAAGACCATTTATCCGTGAGCCGTGTATGCAAAGTGATGTACGGGTTCAAATTCCCGTTTTGTTTGAATAAATGATTTTTTGATGACAACATCCATGACTAAGAACAGGCAAATGATTAGGTCCTTGATGATTTTTGCAACTGACAGAAAAGTATGTGTTCACTGAAATCCCAATTTGAAGAAGACTACATAGCAATGTTGAAGGATGATTTTAGCAGGGACACTGATGATGGACGTGTATATAATTAAAATTAGTACTATGTTAAAATATGAAAGACTACATGAGACTATGGGGGGAAGACATGTTATTAGTGGGAATATGGAAGAACATTTCTTTCTCTGTTAATTCAATGTTTAATGATACACACACTCTAGAATAAAAGATAATTTAACAACTATAAAGAGAGGTGAGCATGCCAACTTAGTGGCTCTTTGTTTGAAACTACCATTTGGCTCTGAGGTGTTCCCCAAAGGCCCATGTATTAAAGACTTGGGCCCCAGATTGGCACTATTGGGAGGTCATGGAAACTTTAGAGGTAGGAGGTCTTCAGGTCATTAAGGACATTCCCTTGAAAGGGACAGTGGGACCCAACCCCCAGCCCCTTCTTCTTCCTTGTTTTCCATGTCCTGATCATAAGGTTTTGCCAGGCACTGCCATGGTGATGTATGACCTCAACACAGGTCCAAAAGCCATGAGGCCAACCAATCATTGACTGATACTTCCAAAGCTTTGGGCCAAAATGAACCTTTCCTCTTTATAAGCTTATTACCTCAGGTATTCGTTACAGTAACAGAAAGCTGACTAACACACCTACTCTTTAGAAATCTCCTGAAAATCTAATTTAAATATACTAAGACTGGACCCACCTCCAGAAATTATCATTCCATTGGTCTATGGTAAAAAACTTGCATCAAAATTAAAATCAAACAAAACAAACAATCAAACAAAACAAGACAAAGACAAATGCTTCAGACAATCATAATCTCAAGCAGCTGCTGAGGGTCGAGGAGCTAGATAATTCCTTTCAGCTCTGGTTTTCCAGCATCCCTACTGTGTCAATAGGAAACTAAAGCCAGAGAGGGTCCTGACTTGCCCAAAGGCACACAGTTTGTCTGACTGACACAGGAACCAGGGTCCCTGATAGTGCTTTTTCGATTGCACTATTAGACCCAGGGTTGGTTGGATCCACTGGGATTTTCCTCTCTTCCCCACTTTGTTGTAGAGGACGCAGGGAGGGCAAGCCGAGGAAAATAGCAGCCTTGTTCAGAGCCTCCTCCTCGATCTACCACCACCCCTTTCCTCCCCTGGGAATTTCCACCCAGACTGAAGCAATCCTTGCCCACCCCACCCCACCCCCATCCCTCTTCCACCACATCCTCTAAGCACATGGACTGAGGAACAAAGGACTTGGTGTCTAAACCTGGAGTCCAGAGGCCTGGATACCATACCTGTTGGCATCTGTCACCTTTGGAAAGAAGACAACAGTTGGTATGGGTGGGGATGGAGCCACAGTTCTGGAGCTGGTATAGGGTGTACTTGGGGTGTTCGTGGTAGGAGCCAATGTGGAGGCAGGATTGTTGTCAGAGGTATGCTTAGTTGAAGCATCTGCAAGAAAGCACATTGGATGGATGGATGGATGGATGGATGGATGGATGGATGGATGGACGGACAGACGGACAGACAGGTGGGTGGATGGGTGGGTGGATGGGTGGATGGATGGATGGATGGATGGGTGGGTGGATGGATGGATGGATGGATGGGTGGATGGGTGGATGGGTGGATGGATGAGTAGGTGGTAAGGAGATGGAGCTGAGGAGGAAAATGAACATGGCCTTTCAAGAAGCAAGGTTGGAGACAGGAAGGAGAAAGAGAGAAATGGAGGGAGTAAGAGAAGAAAGGAGGAAGGGAGGGAGGTGGAGAAAGGAGCTCTCAGGGTGTCTGTGTTATCAGAAATGTACTTACCTTATCCATATACCCTTTCTCTTTTCCAAGAGTAATTCCCTCATTACTCTATCTAACACCATCCACTCTGCCTTTTAGAAGTACATAGTACCATAAAGGTTATCTTGCATTAATCCACTGCACGTACCATGTCTTAGGCTTAGAATTCCCCTAGTGCCCGCCACTTCAACCTGTCTCCCTTACCTCTGTCTTCCTTAGTTCATCTAATATTAGTTGCTGGGGACAGAGAGCCCAACAAGGCACAGGCCCTTCCTCAAGGAGTTTGGAGATTATTAGGGGAGACAGATACGTAAACCAGTCCCTACTACCCACAAGGACGCAGAGGGAGCCTGGAGATGGGCTCTTGTGGGGAGCCACCTTGGGCTCACCAGTCAGGATCTGCATTTGAAATGAGATCCCCAGGAGACTGACTCTCCCTGGGAGGCCCGTGGGGCACTGTTTTAAAAGCAGCACATGCTTTCTTGGAAGGAGGAGAGGGGATGACAGGAGGTTTCCCAAGGACATGCTTTCTAAGTGGAGACCTGAGGAAGGGGATTAAATTATCCCAAATCTACTGCTCACCTTTCATAGCATCCCACTTCCCATAACTGTACTCTAAATTAGGGTACCAAGGGGAATCCCATCTGAGAAGCCCCTGCTTGCTATGTGCTAATGCCTGTCGAGGCCCTCCCAGGGCAGACCAGGAGCTCCTGGGAGAAAGCTGGCCAGCAGGAATCCTGAGCGACAGGACCACATCATCCCTGCCTGGTCTGCCTCTCCCCACTCACTCCCAGGTCACTCACCTGTGGTCACCACCAGGCGGACAGGATGGAACAGGAGGACGGGCTCCTTGGGAGGAGGATAGTAGACCACACAGCGATACAGTCCTGAGTCCTCCACTTGAAGATTGATCATCCGGACCTGAAGCATCGACTCCTCAGGGTCATCTCTGAGGATGTACCTCCCCTCCTGGACTTCACTGAGTGTCCCCTCAGACCGCTCTGTGACAACCAGAGTCTGGGGCTGCTCCCCGTCCTTCAGCCTCTGCCAAGCCTTCTTGCTGTAGGCATACTTAATATTAGAGGGACAGTTCACAACCAGGGTCTCCCCCTCGGCTAGGACTACCTTTTCCTCTCTTGATTGAGCTGCAGTTTGGAGTCCTGTAAGCAGGAAAACAGTGAGGCTCTGTGAGGAACAGTTGGGAAAGAAAAGGAGAGGAACCAGTTCTTCTTCTTGTCTAACCATCCATTTTCAGATGGGGACCTTGAGGCCTCCTGAGAAGATGCATCTTTCTCTCTAAGCCACACTCGAACACAATCTCTCCACCTCGAAGTGTTGGGTTTTGTTTTTTACAACAAGAGCCACACTGTGTAGTGTCCATAACAATCTAATTTGATAAATGATCCTTTTGAGTGGAAGAAATTGCCTGACTGGGGACAGGACAAGGGCCACTGTACAAAGATCAGGAGTGGCCGAGGCATGACAGAGGATGCAGAGAGGGGTGAAGAGTGGATGGAAGACATGACACCAGCAGAGAGTGACTCCGCAGGAAGCTGGAAGACTTCAGCTAAGTGCTCAGTTCAAGAGACCTTTGAATAAACATTCTGAGGACCTGGCGGACAGGAGGCCCGACTGCTCTGGGGTCCTCTCTCCCTTCCTTGGGTAGCAGAGCACCTTCTTCCCAGGGGCACCATCTTTCATGGCTCACTAATGGGGCTGCCCACGTTCTCAAGAACAGACCCATGAACAGGCCAATTAAAGTCCCCTCCTCTCCCTGGCCACATGGATTGGTTAGAAAAGAGCACAGGATCTGCTGAGCCAACCACCCTACCCCAGACTGCCGTGGCCATTCAGGAAAAATGTTCTCTCTGGCTGCGCCATGTGACAATGTGCGATGTGAAACTCCAGCTGCCATCTTTCTACCACACCTGAGAATGAGGCCAGGGACCAAGGGACAGACCTGGCGATGTCACCTGTCTTGGACTCAGTGCGCTCCAAGCCAGCACCCTGTGCTTCCCCAGTACCCAAGCCAAGAGCTCTGCCTCCTGTTATTGACAAGAAGTCACAGCAGCGTTTCTCCACTGGGAACGAATCTTCCTTCCTCCCTCTCCCCAGGGGCACAAAAATGTCAGGAGACATTTTTGTTGTTCTAACCAGGGACAGGGGTGGATGCTACTGGACATCGAATAAGTACAGGAAAACGATGCTGGCCAAAACGTCTGCAGTGCTGAGTTTGAGAACCCGGGGTTACAGGGACAGTAGGAATGATTTTTCTGCGCTGGTCCAAGGGGGGCTTGCTGATGGAGGTGCAGAAGATCCTGTCTGTGCCTTCAGCTGGACACTTGGGGCCTCGGGGGTTTCCTGAGGGACCACAGTATATCCGCTCAGGCCTGGAGATACCCTTCTACGTGGAACATCAGCAGCTGCTGGACAGTAACGCCGGGGCACACTGCGGGAGGGCCACCCCACCTGCTGCGCTCTATACCATGACTGCACATGCGCACTTTCATCCTCCGCGGAAGCTCAGGAGTGCCCAGTGAACAACGCTGAGTTGTCCCTCCAGGGGAGCACCTGCCTTCCCGTGCAGGCCAGGCCAGGCTCCAGCAGGTCCTGCCTACTTCAGCCTGACCTTGAGAAGACCCTCCTCAGGATCCTGAGGATTTTGGAGGTGAAGCAGAGATTGAAGGCAAATTCACCTTCTAAGGAGACCTTTTAAATGGGTTTCCCATGCAATGTCCACACACCCTGGTTAGGAATGCCCCCACAAAAGATGGGTGAGCAGAGGCTGAGAGATGTCCTCTTTATCTCCTTCTGTATAAAACTATGGCTCTGAGCCTTCTCTGTGCTGGGCACCATGCTGGACGTTGCAAGAGATTCACAGGCTCCCGCTCTGGTTTCCACCAAGAAAGCCCTAACTTACTAAATTAATGTTACAGATTGATTTCCACTCTTTGCTAGCACCCCAGGAAATGTGGGAGTTACAATGCTCACAGACTTGCCCACCTCTTGTGAAAGAAGACTGGGAGAAGTGTGGGCTCAAAGACGGTCTGCACCCCATTGCAAGAAGGGAAACCCTTTCGACATTCTAATAAATAAAAATTAAGTGCCATCTAACAAGCCCTAGATGCCAAATGCATTGAAAGACCTACTTAAGCTTCATAATTTATAAGGTTGCCACTGTTCTCATTCCCATTTTATGAATAAGGAAACTGAGGGTCAGAGAAGCTAAGTGACCTACCCAATGTCCCACAGCAATAAGGGGTGGAGTAGGGATTCTAACCTAGGGAGTCACCACAGCCTGCTGGAAGCCTCTCAGCTACATTGTCCAACACTGCCGTCTGATTGGAATCAGGGCATCCCCACCCAAGTATGAATGGGTCCCCAGCTGGAAGGAGCTTTGGGGTTAACCCTAACCTATCCCTGTAGGGCACAATGAAATACACAGCCTGGGCTTCCCCTCGCGCAAATACACAACCTTCAACCCTCTGCTTCTCCCAGTTGTCCTTCAGAAAAACATAAATAAAACAAAAGCAAATGCACTGGCCCGTGAGTCCCAGCTCCCATCTGTCCACCTTGATGTAGCCCCAGCTGGGAGATCTAAAGCAAACAGCCCTTGACCCTGCTCCATGGGTCCCAGGAGACAGCTGCTCCCTGGGCCTTCACGTCTTCCCGAGGCAAGACTGGCTTTTAATACAGGATGTCATTTCCCTCTTTTATTCGGGGTGATTAGGAGGAAGAACCAGCAAGGCCCCAAATGCTCTGTAGATTATCAGAGAAGCAGGGCTGGGATGAACAGGCCCTCAGGCCCAGCATGCAGCAGACAGCAGGACCCTGACCTCCTCCAGAACAGGCCTCCTCTGTTCACACCTGGGTCTGTAGCACAGTAGACCCCGGGAAAAAAAGATATACAATACCTTTTGAGTTAACAGACTGTCCACATTAAAAGTCCCATGATGGAACATAAAAAGTCCATTATTCTGTATAATAACAAATGCACTAATTAAAAAAGAGAAAAATGCTTTTCAAAATCAGATAAAATTATTTCAGATCATACCCCACTTAGATTTCCTCTATCATTATTTTCATCTAAGGTTTGCTTGTCTCTGACACCAAAATGCAAAATGTACAGAGAGGCTGGGGACAGAACTCTGTGGAAGAGCATTTGCCTAGCACACATGAGGACCTGGGTTCAATCCCCAGTCCTGCCAAAGACAAAAATAAAAATCACAGACATCTCACTCCCCCAATTCTGCCCTTCTTTGATATCTGTGCTCAGACCTGTATGTTCTCCTGGTTCTGCAGAACCTTGGGGTAGAGAAGCTCAGTCTGGTTTAACTGCTGGTTGGCTCCATCTTGGGTGGCCATGTACTCTGGTGCTTCAAAAAGAGAAGGGCCCCTGGAGTCCAAACCAGGGGTCTCACCTGCTCGCACCTCTCCCTTGCCTTACCTGAAACAAACAGCATCCACAGCAGCCCACAGAGCATCATCCTTCAAGTAGTCCAGCTCCAACTGTCCCCGTGGGCTCCTGTGTCAGTTATAAGGCACCACCCTGACACAGTGGCCCGGAAAGTTGCTCAACAGGACATGAGGCCATTCCTGGGAGGTGCTAGGTCAGATGCTTTTTTCCATCACTGTTGATTCTGGTTGCAGACGTCAATGAGGAATCCAGAGACTGGGGCTCAAGTCTCAATTAAGCTTCTCTGAACCTCAATTTCCTCTTCTCTAGGACTAATGACAATAACTTTCTCAGCCTCACGAAATTTTAGTAAACTGGGAGCAGTGGTGCATGCCTGTAATTCCAGCGATGTGGGAGGCTGAGGCAAGAGGATCACAGTTGGAGGCCAGTCTCAGCAACTTAACCAAGCCCTACATAACTTAGAAAGACTCTGCTTCAAAATTAAAAAATTAAAGGAGATGGGGATGTGGTTCAGTGATAAAGTGCCTCTGGGTTCAATCCCCAGTGCCCAAAATTAAAAAAAAAAAATGTGAGAATAATTGTGGTCAATTATAATTGTTACCTCAATACCCATTTTAAATATAGTTTTAACTTTCTTAATCCAGATGCAGACCTTAGTCACCTCTGACACCATTTCTAGTTCCACACGCCTGCCCCAGTTCCTCAAAGCAGTGGATCCAGATATTTGCCTCATGCAACTTCCCCTTAGTGACCACCTTCCTGTGGGACAGCCTAACACAGCCTACTTGACCGGCCCCACTGGAGGTCACAGTGACTATATATCACTGTCACCACCACTTGATCACGGTGTGACCTCTTGGGACTCAGGCCTGCTTGCTTTAAACCCAGCAGTTAAAACTCCCTGAGTGAAACCTGCCCAAGCCCCTTAAAGGTGTTGGTCCACAGGTCCCTCAGTCTCTCTCCAACACTCCCTGACCTGCATGTGGGGGGCCTCTGGGTGTGCCACTGCATACCCCCCAGGGACCTGTAAGTAATAAAACCTTCATTTCCATCTGTGTGTCTCCTAATCATGGACGGGGTGCTCTCCATCTTGAAGGTTCTAAATCAGAACAATTGGCAGGACAGAGTGCTTCTGCTGATTTGCTCAGGACCGCAGAGCCGCTAAGGCTTACTAACACTCACCAGGGTGGACAACTGCTCCATGAGGCTACACCAGTCCCTGGAGTTCCACTGACCACCTGGGCTGGCTGTCACCTCCGTAGAGTGTGGCTGTCCACCGTAGTGACAATAATTATGCTCCCCAAAGTGATCTGGCTCACCCCAAGAGGGATTCTCAGTCTTGACCAAGGGTCAGGGTGGCTCTGGGACCCTGACTGGGAAGGTGCCCACACAAGGCAGTTCCACCCTCCTTAGAGTGAGTCTAAGGATTGTGACATTCCCAGTCTCTTGTTCCCAGTAACAACTATTTCTTTCTCTGTCCCAGCCAGAGCCAAGGTGAGCTACTGGGACCACAGGGCACCACTCCCACTAGTGAAAGAAACGGGGGACCATGTGCCAGCACCCCTGCGTGGTGGGGTGCAACATGGCAAAGTCTCACTGGGGGCCCCCAGAGAGACTGGCATTGTCTGCAGTTGGTACAGTGGGTACTCATGGGAGACCCCAGCCCATGGACAACCGGGCACTAGAAAGTGTGGCCCCTGCTGGGTCAGCCCTGCTTTCTTGTTGATCCCTTGATCCTGTCACCCCTGTCCCCAACCCCATGGGGTGTCATGAGTCTAATTCCTGGCCCCATATGGCTGAGAATCTGATGGGTAAATACAAATGCTCTGGACATTCAGTCCCTGTCCCACCAAAGACACCAGAGGATGTCCAAGCAGCTCTTAGGTGAATGCCAGACTCCCAGGGAAGCTGTGTGGGCTCTGCTGGGTGCCGCTGCCCACCACCCCGCCATGCTGGGACCTGGGAGCCAGGAAGAAGGAGGAGGGAAGAATCGTGCTGGGGGATACTGACCCGGATCCCTCGGAGGTCCCTCGGAGGTCGACTGGGACCCCCTGGGGAGGAAGGTGGCTTGTCTAGTGGCCGTCACAAAGGTCAGCCTCAATTTTTTTTTTTTTTTGGTAACAATCAGCATAAAGTCAAAAACAATGGGCTACTCAGCCCCACCAGGAACTGAGGAGGTCAACAACAAAGAGAGAGAGGTGAGGGGAAATCTTTAGTCACCCAGAAACACAAACCATTCTAAAGATTCTACTTAAAAGGAAGAAAATGGTGGGGAGAAACTGATGAGCGGGTGGTGGGGCCCTCCAGAGAAGCCCGGCCTGGAGGCCCCGGGCCCTCTCCTCCTCCCTCTTTTCTTCTTATCAACCACAGACAGACGCTAAGAACCTGGCTGCAGGTAGCTAAAAGCCTAAAAATGAAACAGACTGCTGTTTTAGGCACCAAGTTCAAGGGGGAAAAGAAACGTCAAGCTTCAAGTACTGAGCAAATGTCAGCTCTAGAAACTGTAATGCTAGACCCAGGTTATGTATGTCATTTATGAGGGAATCTCCAGGTATGGGGGGGTAATAAACGGTAATTAAGTAAAACATATGCACATATATTTTAATATAATATGTAATAGACAGATGTGTATGAATTTTCCATAATGCATTTCAACTGAAATTCAAAAATCATACACTAATTTATATACTAAAAAATTACACCACAAAAAATTTTTAGCCAGGCACAGTGGTGCATGCCTGTAATCCCAGTGACTTGGGAGGCAGAGGCAGGAGGATCACAAGTTCAAGGTCAGCCTCAGCAACTTAGGAATACCCTAAGCAACTTAGTGAGACCTTGTCTCAAAATAAAAATAAAAAATAAAAAGGAATGGGGATGTAGCTCAGTGATAAAACACCCCTAAGTTCAATTCCCAGTACAAAAAAAAAAATTAAAGGACACCACTTGGCTTTTGTGCCCTGCAGTGTAGGATCTAACTAAACTTTAACATGTGTGACAAAAATTCATGGAATTCATCCATTTGTTCATCCAGAACAAATGATAGTTCTACCTGGGGATCCTACCAAATTTAAACACTGCCCCTCTAATATTGAGATGGTAACTAAATATTATTTTTTTGAAAAAGAGCAGGCATCACCATAACCAGAGTCTTGCCTAAATTTCCCATAGGCGTACACTCATTTCTGTGAAATATTCTCTGTTGGTCATGGATGCTCTGACACAGTGAATCAATTAAAAATAGCGCTGGGGGTGTGGCTCAGTGGGAGCAAGCTTACCTAGCATGTTGGAAGACTAGATTCTATCCCCAGCAACCAAAAACAATAAATAAAGCAAACCGTTGGCACTTACCAATGGGCCGAAAAACGTGGGACCCACCAACTCATAATTAAGACAGTTATAGGTCTGAATGTGACTTGAAATGGGTTTTATTATATAAAACCTAATTCATAAATGGGCAATTATCCCACTGCTCCTCCTCTGAACAGGACAACTTTGTTCTTGAATCTGGAAATAGATGGATTACCACAACCTTATCATGGTGGTCCAGTCCACTGGGCCCCATACCTGACACCTGATGCTGTTAAAATGATGGATCCTCATCAATCAGCAACTGGTCGCTCTTACTCTGGCCTGTTCTGGTCACCCTCTCCGCTGCAGTTGGCCTCCACCTCTGAAGGGGCACAGTGCACCTTTTCAGGCTGCCCGGCCCGGAGGACCTTCACAGCCTTGTCATTGCACACGACCTTTGCAGACAAAATCCTAATGGTGTCCGCCTCCTCCAGGAGCACAGGTGGGACATCACATTGAAGACATCCTCCTCCAAGGAGATTGATTTGGGACATGCATTAAGAACGCTGAATCCAATATTTCCTAGTAATCCGGGGCTCTGGCAGCAAAGTACTCCTCATTTACACATTTGGCTTCCAAATTAAAGTCACCAGGCGCTCCCATGAGGGCCCTCAAACACTTCCTCACAATAGAGGCTTTGGCAACCCCACTTGGGTCTCCGAGAGTCTCTGGGCCAATTGCCATGGCTATTTAGTTGCTTCAAGATACAAGCGATTTCTGTCTGGGCCTTCTGCTGCACCCCTTTAAAACAACAAATGGCTGGCTACAGATGGGGCTCCCCTAAAATAAAGACTCTCAAGGACCCAAATCTGTAACCCTCCTCACCGAGCTGCCCACGATGCCCTGGGTCACAAACACCACCGCCCAAGCTCAGCACTCTAGCTCCGCCTCCTTAAGACAGGGCGGAGCCCAGCCTGAGTACCTGAGATATTCCAGCCGCAAGAGGAGCTATCTGCCCAGCCAGGGACCTTGCCCAATGCAGGAGGACATCATGCTTCCCCGGCCCCTTGACCACCTGGAAAGCATCTTGGGATTCACTGAGGGAACAGGACTAGGAGTTCGTAGACTCTGCCAACAGCACTGCTGACCATCATACACCATGGAGCTCAGTGGCCCTCTATCTCTTAGCCAGGATGACCCTAAAGGAGGGGACTCAAGAAGCAGCACTCTTGACCAACTTCTGGCTGTGAGCTCAACACTGAATGGTCAACAGATGGTCTCATCTTCACGTTTATTACAAAATATTAGACCATTCCCTAAAAACTGTCCCTGTCCCTAAAAAGAACCCTGGGAATGTCTTATCTGTGACATCCAAAGTATGAATCAAAATCACACATCTCAGGGCTGGGATTGTGGCTCAGTGGCAGAACGTTTGCCTATCATGTGTGATGCACTGGGTTTGATCCTCAGCACCTCATAAAAATAAACAAATAAAATAGAGGTATTGTGTCCATCTATAACTAGGAAAAAAATTTTTTAAAAATCACATATCTCAGCACACAGCAAGGTCACAATGTAAGGGCTTGCTGGGACACTCCTATTGTCTTCAGAGTTACAGGCATTGCTGGCAGGAAACAAGGCACACATTTCACTTATTAGTGGACAGGACACTTTTCTTTTCTTTTCTTTTCTTTTTTTTTTTTTTTTTTTTTGTGGTGCTGGGGATTAAACCCAGGGCCTCATGCTTGCGAGGCAGGCGCTCTGCCAACTGAGCTATATCCCCAGCCCTAAGGATGCTAGGCTCTCGAAGGAGACATTCAACAAAACTCACATCCCTGGTAGTCCCAAACACTCTAAGTTATTTTTTTTGTTTTGTTTTGTTTTGTTTTGTTTTGTTTTGTTTTGTTTTGTTTTGTTTT
>JAJEJO010005633.1:169837-235951 GCA_020662805.1 Glaucomys volans | reverse complement strand
CTAAAATAATTTTAAACTAGAAGCTCCTTTCTTCCTTTGTCTCTCCTTCCTTCCTCCTCCACCCGCCCCCACTCTTCCTTCCTTCCTTTCAGCACCTGGAACTTGCAAATGAATCTTCCTGTGGAAGCACAGCATTGCCTTCCTACCTAGCCGGATCTTGGTGGACATGTAGGGACATCCAGGAACATCTCAGAATAGGAGGTTCCTCAATAAGTGGTTTGTAGGTCTGGTTCTGATTCAGACTTATCTGGCTGCATGTAATAGAAAACTCCAGTAAGAGGGGCTTAAGCAGAAGAAATTTCTTATCTCTCATTTAAAAGTTCAGAAACTGGCGCTCAGGGCTGCTATGAGAGCCTTACGTCATCAGAAACTGGTTCCTCTCTGCCCCAATATCCCAGTTGACTGATATCTCCAAAATGACTGCCAGAGCTCCAGTCAACACACTTGTGTTCCATGCAACAAGAAAGTTCTTACATATTTCCTTCGTTTCCCTCCACCTTCTCTGGGGGTGCAGGGCTTGCTGCTCCCACCCTAGTGGTTTGGAGTTTTTGTCCTGTGGAGGCTGGGAGTTTATTTTCTCACTCTCTTTCTTGAGTTCTTCACCATGAAGCAGCCATCTCCCCAGTTTCTCACTCTGCCTTTACCCATCCTCCTGAGCACCTGGTGGTGGTTGCTAGGAAGAGATTCAACAGGATATGATCCCTTCTCTTGTGCCTGGGAAGCCCTGGACTATCATGCTAGCTTGACCGTTAAGCATGTGTTAAAGCCTTAGCGGAGTTGTCCTGGCCTGTTTGTGTCTAGTCCCCATCTCCTTCCTTCCCGCGAGGCCCGCGCCCCGCTACCCAAGTCCCAGCTCCCCTCGGAATGCCTCGCCCTGCTTAGATCTCGGGTGATTCAGTTGCCTGGACCTTCAGCTCTCTTATGTCCAAGGCAAATCAAGACTTAGTCGCTTAGCTGGGTTTTCTCCCTGTCCCACTGGGAGCAGCAGGGGTCTGAGCTTCCTGAACCCCCTGCAGAAACAGCCCCAGAGGCAACACTTGAAGAAGATGGAACCTTCCAGAGCTCTGAACAGCCAGGAAGCCAGAGTTACAGACATAATAAACCAAGTCATATGAACAAATAGAAATGCTCAAACTGTCATGTTGTAGAGAAAATACAGAACAAAAACTGGGAGGAAGCAGCCGTCACTCAGGAAGATTGGTGGGGGGCCTCACTAAGTTGCTGAGGCTGACCTTGAACTCGTGATCCTCCTGCCTCAGCCTCCTGAGCCACTGGGATGACAGGTGTGCGTGTGTGGCCAACAGGAAGAATTTTAAAGAGCAGACTTCTCACCTGCATCCACAAAAGCCAGCAGGTGGTGGAACAGTGTAGAAATGCTTAGGAAAAGTAGCCGTTCAGCTCAAACTTACGCCTGACACAATGCTCAATAGCAAGAGCTGTAAGAGTCAGGATTAGGTTCATCTATAGAAAACAGAAAATTTTCAGATAACGGTTCTCATGGCTGCTTTGGGGTTTACTTCCAGGTAAGGGAAACCCAGAGGTGTGTCATCGGTGATGGATGGAGCTGTGCTCAGTGAAGTTCCTGAGCCCCAGGTCAGGTCCAGCTCAAGAGCGGCTCTGTATCCCTGAAGGGACTTTCCACTGGGAAAATAGTGGCCATGGAGATGGAAGTGATTCTTATTTTTAATTTCTTTGTCAAATGAAAATTGGACCTATGTCAGCATGTAACACGTTTTATAACGTGCTGTTGGTCTGAGGGTCCACATCTCTGGGGGCTGTGGCTCAAATTCTGGAGGAATGATCTGGCCTTGGACTCACATCCTGATGGCGGTGGGACGAAGATGAGGGCCTCTTCTCTTTCCCCTTCAAAATCAAGGCAGTTGCCAGCTGGTCCTCCCTGGTTGGAGACTCAGCTTCGGCCATTGGTCCCTTCTGCCCTTCCAGAACACACACTAAGATGTCCTCCCCACATGCACTTGATTGGTCTGCTCCTATTTCACAACTGCCCAACTAGGTCATTATCAGAGACCATTGACCAGAGGCAACCCCTCTCCTCTCAGCACTGGGGGCTGAGTACCCAGGAAGTTCCAGTGTCCCTGCCACCAAATCCATCCCAAGACAAAAAACTAAATTGCTCTGAACCATCGTTGTGACGGGTGCTGTCAGACCGCTCTTTGGACTGTGGGTGGCAGCCTGAGGACATGGGACAGAGCCACCAGATTACTGCAAGGCTGATGGGGAGGCTGATCTCAGGAAGACAGACATCCCCTATGTCTCTGCTCCTGGACCCCTGCCCTGAAAACGAGCACAGGAACTGCCAGGAACTAGGGAGTCAGAGGGGCAGCTTAGGTGGGAAGGGGTGGCTGAGGACTTCGGGGACAGTCACAGAATGGGTTCATTCCACCTGCTGAACTTTCTTCCTCTTCAGGTCATGCAGAAGTGAAAAAAGAACAACGGAGCTGCCTCCTGTTCCCCTGGAACCTGGGCGCACCCACCATGGCCCTCAGACTCCCACTTCAGGGACCCCTCCTCCCTCGCTGGGCCACTCACCTCCAGTCACTCCAACTGCTGCTGGAGTCCAGAGAGGCCTCTGGTTCCTGGCTCTCTCCCTCGTCTCCCAGGTCCTGTTTCTGCCAAAACCAATCCTCTATCTCTACCTTGGGCTCCTTCACCCCCTGCCTTTTCCCTGGAACCATCTGCCATTGTCCACCTGGCGAGTTCCCACCACAGCACCACGAGAGCCCCCAAAGGTGACCCTTGTGCCTCCTTCAATCCAGCCTGCTTGCAGTTCTTAGATTTTCCTGGAGCAAATCTTTTTGCATGACTTAGTTATTAGAAACCATTCATGGTTCAAAGAGGTCACCAAGAAAAAGGCTAATGTCCTATGGAGGAGGACAATTTAACCAAATGGAAGAAATGCAGGTACCTACCTCTTAGCCCAACAATTCACTGCTCCAAATTTACCCACAGATGTGCCACTAAATCACCATTATATGTACAAGGAACTTTATTGCGGCACAATTAGAAAAAGCCTTTTTAAATTTCCGTAATCATTAAGGAAATGGTTAAGTAAATTGCAATGAAATGCCTTGCTGCTTCTGGGAGTGAGTGGAATCTCCATGTGCAGATGAACAGCAATCTCCACAATTCAGTTTCACTGAGAAAAAACTGCAGAACAGCCCTTATTACATAGTGCATTATTGTGTAAAAAAAAATTAAATATACACTGGTAAAGTTGTCCTTCAGTTATCCACAAAGGACTGATTTCAGGACCCTCCAAAATACCAAAATCCTCAGATGCTCAAGTCCCTCCTGTGAAATGGTGTCCTCCCATGTAATTTGAATCGTCTCTAGATGATGATACCTAATGCGATGTAAGTGCTACATGAATAGTTCCTCTATTATATCGATGAAAGAATGATGAGAAGAAAAAAAACTGTGCATGTTGAGTACAGATATAATTTCTTTTTCAAATATGTTCAATCTAAAGTTGATTAATCTGTGGGTGCAGAACTTGTGAATACAGATGGCTGACCATGTGCATGAGTTTTCCTGGAAGGATACATAAAAATCAGATATTTTTATGTAGAAGTCAGCTTTTTGTAACTATAATGAAATACCTGATGGAGACTAAACTTTTAAGAAAAGAGGTTTATTTAGCTCATGGGTTTTAGAGGTTCAAGGGCATGGCCGTGGCATTGACTCAGGTCTGGTGATGTTCTTCTCGCCTGCAGAATCTCAAAGGAGCCTCCTATGTCAACAGGTGGGGAGTGTACCTGTCTATGTCTGCCTGTCTGGTCTCTCTCTGTGGCTTCTTACAAAGCCATCAGGATCCAGCCATGAGGGCTTCACCTGAATTTCCTTCTTAAACCTGATCACCTTCCAGATGCTCCTCCTCTAAACACATAGTAAAATTAATTTTCCACCCTTTTAATATCATTACCATATGACTTTGGTGATTAAACTCCTACAAGAGTTAAGGGGAACACCCATGTTCAACCCATAGCAGCTTCTCATAAAATACTTATGTATTTTATACAATATTTGTAATAATTTTGTGCATGAAGAAAAGCTTCATGGTCTAGGATTTTCCACTTGAGGCATCCTGTCAGTGCTCCAAAAGTTTCAGATTTTAGATCATTTTGGATTTCAGATTTTCAGATTGGGGATGCTCAACCCATAGCAGTTTACTGCATGGGAGAGAGGAGAGCAAAGAGCAAGCAAAAGGTATGCTTTGAGGAGATTCCCTGGAATTCATCCTGTACACTTTTAGTTTTGATAGCATTGACCAGAATTTAGTTAAATGACCACCTCTGTCTGCAAGTGTTAGTCAGCTTTCCATTACTATAACAAAATACCCAAGATAATAAACTTATAAAGATGAAAGTTTTGCTCTGGGTCACAGGTTTGGAGGTTTCAGTCTGTGACTGACTGATTGATCGATCAAATCATCATTTTGGGTCTGTGGTGAGGCAGCTCATAATGGAAGGGGCATGTGGAAGAGCAAGCTAGTCATCTCTTGGTGGCCAGGAAGAAAAAGAGAGAGAGGAAGAGACTGGAATCCCTCAATCTCCTTTAAGGTCATGCCCACCAGACTCCACCTCTTAAAGGATCCACCACCAGCTAGTTGTACCAAGCTGGGGACCAAGATTTCACCACATTGCCCTTCAGGGACAGCAACAAGGAAACCTGGAGACCGTAGACTGGACACGTCACATCCAAACTACAGTCCATGTTTTGCAACCACAATTGAATTAGGAATAAGTGACAAAACTATAGCGAAAAGAAAGTATTTGAAAAATTAAAACCACATTCTGAATAACCTGTGGTTAACATTCAGAGGAATTGGCAGTGGAGGTGCTTTCCTTTTACAGGGGAGAGATGCACTGGACAATTAAATCCTGACCCTGGAAAGGGGAGGGAGGGCCTTTTAAATTCAGGAGCAAGACAAGCATCCTCATGATCATCTTGTCTAGTCAGGGCTGCATTGAAAAATCCAAGGTCAGAGGCTGGAATTGTGGCTCAGTGGTAGAGCCCTCACCTAGCACGAATGAGGCACTGGGTTTGATTCTTAGCGCTACATATAACAAATAAAATAAAGGTACCTTGACAACTAAAAATATATTTTTAAAAAAAGAAAGAAAATCCAAGGTTGTGCCTTAAAACACAAAGGGAAGGGCTACAGAACTGAAGGCAGCCATAAGACTCCCACTGTGTGCAGGTGATGTCTATAGAAATTCCAAAATTGCATCTGCTATTAGGAAATAAGACCAAATATAAAACTCCAGGATGTCTCTCTGGCCTGGCAACTGAGAATTGCAGTGATTACTTGAGCTTATCTTGAGCCTGATTTCTGATTAATTCTGTATTTTTAAACCACGATTTCCTCATTTGTCAGGTTTGGTTTTTTGGTTTTTTTTTTTTTACTTTCTACCTCAGTGACCTGAAGCAAATGTTCAATTTATATTTTTAAAGAAAGATAACTCAGGTTCTTTCATATGAAAATTCTTTGGGTTGCCTTTACAAATGAGGACGATTTAATGAGGCATGAAATGACTGGATCATAATATTTCCCTCCATCCTTGGGAGAAGATAATTTGTTGCCTTTGAGCATTGTGTGCTGCAGCAGAAAACTCTGAAGTCAACAAGATTTTTTTTTTTTTTTTTTGTAAGTCTTTGGAAGTAACCCTTTCTTCCCTCCAGCACTGAGGTTGCAGGAATTTTTTTCTTGGTTGTCATAGAAAAAAAAATTTTTCCCCCAGATGTGCCTCAAGCTACAAGGTTGACATCACTCCAGCGTAGCAGCATCCTGTTTATCTTTATTTCTAGACGCTTAGAGAATCAGACTTCCCTGTGTTCTTGAAATCAAGGGCAATATTATCTGTTTTGTGCAAAGAAATGTCAACAAATGTGTCACCTCCAGATCTGGCACTGAATGGCTGGCGTTCCCAGCTCTCCCTCTTCTCCAGTTGCAGAAGTACTGGCAGATCTGGAGAGGCCGCATGGCTCCCTCAGAGTTGGCCTGGATCTCTTAGCGCAGAGGCTGCACACGAGGGACAGAACTGTGTGTGAAGCCCTGGAAGCTCAGGGCCATCTGTGACTCCATCATGACCCAGCCTATCTGGGCTGACAGAATGTAGATCTTTTTTTCACAGATTTTGTCTCAGACACTGAAAATACTTTAAGTCAGCCCAGGTGTTTCTTTCCAAGTTTAAAAGAAAAACTTTTTCTTCTATTACATCTTAAATCCTTGCTTCTCTTCTCATTCTTCTGGCTTCCTGCTGCCCTCTGGGCTATCCATTCCTTTTGTTGTTGTTGTTCCCTGTGGTACTGGGGGTTGAACCCAGGGCTTTGGGCATTCGAGGCAAGCACCTACTAACTGAGCTACATCCCAGCCCCTACCTATTCCGTACTGTTTTGTAGATCATGTAACCATTGGATCACTTTTCCCTCTTTTAGTTCATTCAATGACTGTTCGCCACAGCAGCCACTGTGAATCAAGAACACTGGCTGATCCCCCCACGGCCCCACCCCAGATAGGATGCTAGATCAGTTTCTGGTAGGAAATGACTACCTCATGAGAAAAATACTACAGATTCTGAGAGATGGGGGCCTTTCAAAAAATGCAGAGGTTCTTGTCTAATTATTCTGGACATGTGGTTCTCAATTTAGGGGTGATCTTGCCCCCCAGGGGAGATTTGCCAATGCTTGCAGATGGTTTTTTGTTATCAGAACTGAGGGGAAGGTGCTGGTGGGTAGAGGCTAGGGATATTGCTAAGCACCCTACAGATGTTCAGGACAACCCAAGAACAAAGGTTAATCTGGCCCCAAATGCCAGAAGTACCAAAGAAATTCTGTTCTAAAAGAAAGCCTAATATCAAACCACACAGAAAATCTCCTATCCGTTCTATGCTTCAACTTTTCTTCCTTTTCATTTTTAAACATTTTGAAACATACATAAAAATAGAAATAATAGAAAAAATTTTCAACTACATGTTTTAGTGCTCCCATAGGAAGCAAAGACTTTTTTTTAAAACTTTAGTTCATTGTACACACCTGGAGTACAACTCTCATTTTTCTGGTTGTACACAAAGTAGAATCATACAATTTGCATATTTTTCCATATACATAGGGTATAGATGTTTGTCTCATTCTCTTTCCTTCCCCACCCCCAACCCACCCCTCATTTTCCTCTATACAATCTATCCCTTCTCCATTCTTCCCGTTCCTCCCCCCTAGACATTTAAACCAAATTAAACATATGAAGGAACATAAGGGGTACAGAGAACACAGGAATCTGAATTAAACAACTGAAGAACCCTTTTCATTGTATCTCTATAGTTTGAACATGTTTTTTACCCATCAAAACTCATGTCGAGGCTTGGTCCCCATTGTTGAGAGGTACTGGGGCCTTTAAGAGGGATTAAATTAATGCTTTTTGGGGCTGAGGTTGTGGCTCAGTGGTAGAGCATTTACCTTGCGTGTGTGAGGCACTGGGTTTGATCCTTAGCACCACAAAAAATAAATAAATAAACAAACAAACAAATAAATAAATAAATAAATAAAGGTATTGTGTCCATCTACAACTAAAAAAAAAATTTTAATAATTTAATTAATGCTTTTCTTGCAAGAATGAGCTCTTGCTTTCATGAGACAGAGTTACTTACTGCAAGAAAGAGTTGTAAAGAAAGCCTGTAACCTCCCCTCAGTCTCTCCACACATGCGCTCCTGTACATACACCTGCTTACCAGGTTTTTGGACATCCAGAACTTTAACCTAAAAAAAAAAAAAAAAAAAGTTTTTTCATTACAAATAAACCAGTCTCACTTTTTCCATTATAGCAACAGAAAACAGACTAAAACAATATATTTTATAAAGAAAAGAGAAGATATCCATGAAACCAGAGCAGAAAACGATAAAGACGCTCCTCTAAGGACACAAATAGTATCTTTTTCAATTAAAAATACGCTAGAAATAAAGTTAATTCAATAGGATAGTTAGAAGGTTACACTGACAAAATATTTTGAGAAAGTAGCGGGGAAAAGATGGAAAATAATGAGAAAATATGAGAACTTTGAAGTATCAACACAGGAAACCAAATAAATGAAGAGACATATCATATTCATAAATTATAAGACTCAATATTATTAAGATAGCCATTCTCCCCACTTTGATCTACAACACAATGAAAAATTCCAATATCATATCTTGTTATCTGATTCTAAAATTGCATGGGAAAGCAAAGGATATGGAACAACCAAGAATTAAAACTGTTAAAAAAAAAAAAAGACAAAGTCAAGACTTGCACTTATCTGATTCTAAAAACTTAATATAAAGCAACCATGATTTTTAAAAAGGGTGTAGTATTAGTTAAATGATAATCAAATAGATCAATGGAACAGCACTCAGAGTTCAAAAAAAGACTCATCTATCATGGTTTTTTAATAAAGGTGTCAAAAATTCAATGGGAAAGAAAATTCTTTGCAACAAATGGTACAGGAACAGCTGAAAAAACATACAGAAAGAAGTGAACTTCAATACACAAAATTTAATCAGATGTTCATTAGAGGTCTGAACATGAAGCTAAAGGTATCAAGTTTCTAGAAGGAAGTCTTAAAATTGGTTTTATATCTTCAGGAGTAGACAAAGATTCTCAGACCAGGCTGGGTGGTGCACACCCATAATCCCAGCTACTCAAGAGGCTGAGGCAGAAGGGCGCAAGTTCAAGGCCAGCCTGGGCAACTCACAAAGCCCCTATCTCAAAATAAAACGTAAAGTGCTGTGGGCACAGCTCAGTGGTAGAGCACTTGCCAAACGTTGGCAAGGACATCCAGGAAAGAGAACTATCCAACATTGCTGGAAAGAGAGCTATCCGACGTTGTTGGGGTGGGGCACAAAACGACATAATCACTTTGGAAATCTGCCTGGCCGTTTCCCATAAAGTGCAACATGCTTTTACCCCGAGCCCCAGAAATTTCATTTCTAAGTATTTCATCAAGAGAAAGGAAAACTGGGGGAATTTTATTTCCTGCCTCCCAAATTCATGTCTAAATTCTAAGCTTGGGACCTCAGAATGGGACTATTTTAAGTTCTTTATTTTTTTACATTTTATTTGTTCTTTTGAGTTACACATGACAGCAGAGTGTATTTTGACATATTACACATACGTGGTCTATAACTTACTCTAATTAGGATCCCATTCTTGGGCTTGTACATGCTGTGGAGGTACACTGGTTGTGTGTTCACATATGAACATAGGAAAGCTTGGTCGGATTCATTCTACTATCTTCGAGGTGCATTCTTTACAGAGGCAACTACAGTAAAATAAGACGATTAGGGTGGCCCTCACCCAAAATGACTAACAACCTCATATGAAGAGATGAGAACACAGGAAAGACCACGCACACATGAATATGATATATGTGATCAAACGTTTGTTCAAGAATGGTGGCAGAATCTTTATTCATAATAACCAAAACTGAAAGCCAGCCAAATGCCAACAGATGCCATCACACAATGGAGTATTACAGCAAATTGGAGATAATGATATACAAACGAAACAAAGAATATATGCCTTGGGGTTGCGCATGGAGGCACACGCCTGTAATCCCAGTGGCTTGGGAGGCTGAGGCAGGAGGATTCCAATTTTGAGGCCAGCCTCAGCAATTTAGCAAAACCTTGTCCCAAATTTAAAAAATAAATATATACATATATATATATGTATATATATACATATATATATATATATATACACACACACACACACAGTACCCCTGGATTCAATCCCCATACTATTTAAAAAAAAAAAAAAAACAGAATTAATCAGAATTAAGGACCTGATTTTCTGGATAAAAGAGGTCCCCTGAGTACAAAGCACAATAACTTGTGACTGAAGACTTGCCCCCAAAACACATGGAAATGGATTTCAGAACTCTGGGGGTGTGGGGGGGAGAGAAGATTCTAGAAGCATCAAGAGGCAAAGAAAAAACAGAACAAAACCCTGCTCATAGTGGACGGATGCACCAGGCTTCCCAAAAGGAAGGGAAGGTACTGCAAGAAACGTTCCAGCGTAAAGAGGAGGGCCTGAGGTTCAGCAGAGGGCACAGCCCACACAGCACGGGGCCCAAAGGAGGTCCCAAGAAGGTGGCCCAGGACAGTTGCACCCAGGCTCAGAGGAAACCAGTCCACAGGGAGCTGGACAGAAGGCCACACAGGTGTGTTGAGGGAAGGAACAGAGTCGGCAGCCTGATGTGTGGGGCTCCCCGGAGACAATACGTGCACACCAGGGAGAGAGTTTGGAAATGCGTTAGCTGTGAACACTTAGGTAAGAGAGTTAGCAGCGCTTCTGCTAACAGCGCCGGCCCTTCCTTTGGGCCTGCAGATGGCCAATGGGTAACTAACATCAGGATGAAGCCTGACTCCTCTGCCTTCATTTTGTGTCTGTCTTCAGATTCCTGCTCACTCTGCAAACAGGCATGTGAATCATTTAAGAAGTTCACCTAAAATTGGTTATATAGGTTTATTAACCCTCACCGCCCTTCAAGACCAAGGACATCGAAATAAGAATAAGTAAGGTATTTTCAAGATTTGCAGGGACGTCCCATTGCCAGCTCTCCAGACCCCTGGAGTGGCATCCCCAGGTCTCCAGTCATGGCCCTCCAGCTCCCAGGAGCAGCGGAGCAGGTCACCTGACCATGAGACGACCCCCTAAGTAGGAGCAATGATTTCATGGGAACTGAACTGCCAGCCCCCATCCAGTATCCCAGGGTCTGACAGAGAAACATCCTAAGCAGCAAATGGAAATTGTCCCCTCGAGTGATAAGGACTTCTCCAGAGCTCCTCAGAGACACCTGTCCAGAGCTACCTCGCAGAGCCAGAACTGAGGTGGTCACGGCATCATGATGAGCCAGACACAGTTTGACCAAGACCACTGCATCACGCCCACCTCTGGCCCCTGGCCCATTTCTTCCTGTTTCAACCTAGAAATCCTGTGAGCGCCGCCAAGCCAGCCTGAGCCGGACGGTCTCATCTTGACTTCCCAACACGGAGGCATGAATTAAAGTTCCTTTCCTGCTTTTCCCCATTAATTTTTCTGTTTGGTTTTGGGGCAGATGGCGGACCTGATTTGTTGGGACTCCTGGGGTTGGACCCTAGGACTTCAATAATGCTTAGAAAATAAAACCAACAAAAAATAAGCAACTTTGGGGATCATTAAAAGATGATACTAAAAATGAAACATAAAGTACATTTGTGCCATGGCTCACCCACAAAAAAAAAATAATATTTACAGGGTCAGGAAACTTAAAATCTGTACATCAGTCTTATGGATGGCCTGGGTTGGCTCTATTGGGTAGCAAAGTGGAGCATAACTCGGCTTCCATCTTTGTTCCTAAGTGTGTTTGGACAAGACCTCAATCAGGAAAACCAACAAAGCAGCATAAACTTTGGATTTTTTTTTTTCTTTTTTCATCTTCTGAAAGTGTCGAGGTAACTACTAGAAAAACTAGATAAAAGATCTGAAGTGAATTCCTTCAGGGGAATGGGGACCAGGGCAGAGGCTGGCGGAGGAGGGCTGCTTTGGTTTTCCATAAGATTATTTAACTTTTGTAACAACTGCAGCCCTCCCACACTCAAATGACTCGCCCAGGAAAACGCTTTAGAACTGCAGGCTCAAAAGCGGGGAGCTTCTTTAGTTTGTTTTCTTCCTTCTGCCCTCTGATTCATAACCACATTGACCCAGGAAGAGGGTGTCAACTATGTCTGTCCAAAAGCTCGTGAGAGTGCCCTTTCCACCCCTGCAGGACGGAGTAAGGTTAGGGTTTATTTGAATCTTCTTTGAACTGATAGGCGAACAGCGAGGTCTCGTTTCATTTTACATTTCTTTGATTTTCAGCAACATTGAACACACGTGTACATAGTACTCATTCTTTATTCTGTAATAAATTACTTGTTCTTATCCTTGACTTTTTTTTTTTTTTTAATAGTACTAGGGATGAAACTCAGAGCTTTACAATTGCTAGCAAGTGTTCCACCATGGAACCACATCCCCAGCCCTTTTTATTTTTTATTTTGAGACAGGGTCTCACTGAGTGGCCCAGGCTGGCCTCAAACTTGTAGTCCTCCTGCCTCAGCCTCCGAAGTGGCTGGAATTACAGCTGTTCACCATGGCATGTGGCCATCCTTAGCTTTTGATAAAATTAGTCTGCCAGATTCTTGTTTGTTTAAAAGAAAAAGATGTTTGGGTGCTAACGCTGTTGATCCTTTTATCTGCAATATGTGATGGAAATCCTTTTCCTCCATTGTCAGATACTTTTAAAATTTATGCCATTTTTGGAAATATCCAGTGTTTCATTTTTATATGTTGGGAACTAAAGCTGTTTGCTTCAACAGGAGAAAGAGAAACACAGCTGGCTGCAAACGGTTCCTGTGGCCAGGCAGCCAGCCGTGCTCTGGGCTGATGGAGAACAGGGAACCCTGACCAGCGGGGCAGGAAGAGGGTGGGCTGGGGAGAAGCACTGAGGAGCTGGGCTCCATTGCACTGAAAGGGGCAATGATGGGGGTCCTAAGAGTCCCCAGGTGGCAGGTCCAGGCTTTGGGGCTGTGGGGTTGCAGCAAACAATTTGGGGGTCCCTGGCTCTGGGGGAGGGGCCTCCACAGTAGAGGACTGGGTGCTGCAAGGCTTCTCCTATGAGTGCAAGAAGGCTCCACCCTCTCCTGCAGTTAGAGAAATGCAAATCCAAACTACACTGAGATTCCATCTCACTCCAGTCAGAATGGCAATCAAGAATACAAATAACAATAAATGTTGGCAAGGATGTGGGGAAAGGTACACTCATACATTGCTGGTGGGACTGCAAATTGGTGCAACCACTTTGGAAAGCAGTATGGAGATTCCTCAGAAAACTTGGAATGGAACCACCATTTGACCCAGCTACCCCACTCCTCGGTTTATACCCAAAGGACTTAAAATCAGCTTACTACAGTTATGCAGCCACATCAATATTTATAGCAGCTCAATTCACAAGAGCTAAACAATGGAGCCAACCTGGACGCCCTTCAACAGATGAATGGACAAAGAAAGTCTGGTATGTATATATACACAACCGAATATTTTTCAGCCTTAAAGAAGAATGAGATGATGGCATTTGCAGGTAAATGAATGGAACCAGAGAATATCATGCTAAGTGAAATAAGCCAATCTCAAAAACCAAAAGCCAAATGTTTTCTCTGATACATGGATGCTAAACATACAATGAGCGGGGGTGGAAGAATAGAAGTTCACTGGATTAGACAAAGGGGAATGAAGGGAAGGGAGGGAGGATGGAATAGGAAATACAGTAGAATTAATGGTACATAACCATCCTATGTTCATATATGAATACACGACCAGTGTAACTCCACATCATGTACAACCACAAGAATGGGAAGTTATACTCCTTGTATGTATGATATGTCAAAATACATTCTACTGTCATGTTTATCTCAAAAGAACAAGTAGATTTTTTTTAAAACTAGAAAATAAACAAATAAAAAAAAATGGCTCCAATCATAGGAGTCATGGAAGAGCAAGAGGGGGTGAGAGAACCCACGCTCAGCAAGGAGTTCCCCTGGGTCTGGGGACTTGGCAGGGGCTTAGGGCACCCATTGCTGCTGCTCCTGCCTGAAGGAGAGGAGGAATTCAGAACGTGAAAGCTCATCCACTCACTGGCTCTCTTCCAATCCCTTTGAACTGAAGCTCCTCCCCATCCCAGTCCCTTTTTATTCTTTAAAATGTCCCTTTCCCACCAGATTCCACCTTCCTTTTCCATCTACCAGCTCCTTTCCCCTCTGGACAGAGAATGATGCACTGACCCCTTGGGGACTCCAGGGTTCCGGCTCTGCCCCTCCTTAAGGGCTGGTGTGTGGGGGAGATCTCAGACACGCTGGCCTGTTGCTGACGGAGGGAATGGATACCTGAAATGCCTGTCGATGTGTGTGCGTGCGCATTCCTGGGGGTTAGATATGAACAACGCTCAAGGCTACAGGTTCAAACCTGGGTGCCCCAGCTGCTGTGCATGGACATGAACCAGGAGCATGAGTCTGAAACCAAGGAAAACGGTGAACAGTGACAACCAGATGGTTCTACAGAGACAAACAGGGTAAAACAAGGGTAAGCTGATGCCCTGTCCAATAGACACCACGCCACCTGCATGTGTGACCCCTGGTGTGTCTACCGCACAGCCACTCCCTCCCAGGAGAGAAGCTGCCCCTGCCCCATTGCCCCCCCAGGTCAAACCCAGATCCCATCACCCTGTATCACAGCTCAGGACTACAGGGGGCTGTCAGTATCAGGACCTTGGTCACAAGCAGGCCACACAACAGACACACCAGGAAACTGCCCACAGCAGGCTGGAAGGGAGAGTGAAGCTTGGTGCCACTAGAAGGAGAAGAAGAGTAGGAGGATCCAGGGAGGGAGAGAAGCCCCTGAACCCAACAGGAGGCTGGAGACTGCTTATGTGCAGGACCCACCTCCAACACACCAAATAGGGAAGGTGGTGGGGGTAAGACACAGGGACCTCTTGGAACAAGATCATGGAAACCCAAGGATCCTGGATGGAGGGAGAGGTTGGCCAAGAGAGAAGAAATGGCCAGATTTGTCATGTCCCTTGGTAACGCTGCTAGGGGGCTGTAGCACAGAGCTCCATTGGGGAGCACAAAGCCATGGGAACCGGAAGCAAAGCAGAGGGGTCAGGGGGAGCTCCCAGGTGGGCAACAAGCAAACCCAAGTGGGGCTGCGGCAGTGCTTGGCGGGAGCCCCAGGCCAGGAGGCAGCACACCTAGGTCCTTGTCCTCCTGCAGCCCTGAGACAGCTGAGTGACTTCAGACAAGCCATTTGCATTCTCTGGGGCTTGTTTTCCTCCACTGTCAAATCAGCACCGAGAGAAGTGCCCTTTTGTCCCTGCCTGGTGTCCATTCCTGAGCTCCATGGTGGAGGCAGTCGAGAGGTACTCTTTCATCTCTGCCCAGCCAGCTCTGAAACTGACTCCCGGGGACCCCCTTCAGGTCCCTGTGTCTCCCCCTTCTCCCCTTCCTGTACCAGAGGCCAGTCTCCTCCCCGGAGGAAGCCAGCATGGAAATGAGGCTGCCCTGCATCTTCCAAACTCTCTCCTTCCAGAGACTGACTTCCTCCACCCACCTCCAACACCCAGCAAAGGGCTCTGGGTATCTGAGGCCTGACTAGCCCTATGCCCCTCTAGTCTCCAAGGAGAGCAGAGACCAGGAGGTGGGGTTGGAATGACACAGGGCACACTTGCCTCTCAAAGTCCCTGGCAAAGTTTCCCCACAGCAATTTCAGATGGAATGAGCCTGGATTCCTTACAACACACAGGAACCATTAACGAAGCCACGCCCAGGTCACACCGCCCCAGCCAGCTTCCCTGAGCATCGCTGCATCAGGACACGCCTCAGGACACTGGCACCATACCAAACACCAACATACCAAATGCCACTTATTTTCTAAGACTCTCTTCAGTGAGTAAATCTGGATTCAGAACACAGTCTCTACACGTTACTACATAAAGTCCATTCCCCTCTGAGCTATAATGAACATTGAGTATGATGTTAATAAACATGAACTAATAAGTTGAAGCTACTAAAGACTTTAGTTTGGTTGGGTTTTTTTTGGGGGGGGCAGGGAGTGGGTACCTGGAATTGAATGCAGGGGCACTGGGCCACTGAGTCACATCCCCAGCCTTATTTTATGTTTTATTTCGGGACAGGGTCTCACTGAGTTGCTTAGCACCTCATTTTTGCTGAGGCTGGCTTTGAACTCTCAATCCTCCTGTCTCAGCCTCCTGAGCCACTGGAATTATAGGCTTGCACCACCACACCCTGCTAGGACTTTAGTTATATGGGTTCCTTGTGCCCCCATTCCCCTGGGGCCCAGCAGAGCGAACCTGAAGAACCAGGACCCCACACCATTGATGGGGACAGCTGAGACACCATGGTCAAGGATCTCTGCTGCCTCCTGCATTGGAAAATCTAGACAGTCTTCCCTGGTGCGTGAGGATGCTTGCCACAGCCAGTTTTTAAGTCAGCCAGCATGTTGGGATAAAGTTTGTGCAGGTCATAGGAGTGAAGGTTTGAACACTCCAAATTCTGATTGTGAGAGAAATCCACATTTTCTATTCTGGGAGATTATGCGGAGGAGAGAGAGGATAGAATTTTAATCTTATGGGCAGAGGTAGAAAAAAAAGGGCCTCAAGAAAACTAGTAAAAACGCATTTGCAATTTAGAGTTTACTGATCATCCAACTCCAATTTCCACACTAGTCTGCACCTCAGACTTAACTGGGGATTATTTTTTAAATGCAGATGTCCCGGCCACACCCAGTCTGATTACGGGAAACCCGTTGCAGTGGAACCAGGCAGTCCTTTTGAAACTCCAGGTGATCCCGCTGTGCACACAGCCTGGGGGTGGGGGCGACCGGTCTAATTTAATTTCCACAAAAGCCTGATGAAGCAGTTGCCACTCAGCCCTTGGACAGTGAGGACAGGAGCACAGGCATTTTGGTGGTTTACATTAGGGTGTCCTCCAGGAGCCAGGAAATCAGTGACACCAGGACCCCAGGCCTCCCAGCTAATGCAGGTGTCACCCTCTGGCTGCACAGGAAATGGAGCTAGGATCTTCTGTAGCATTGAGGAGGGGGTCTCCATGACAGCACAGGAGACCCAGGTGATGGACAGGCTGCTCCTGCCCCCTGCTGGCCAGAGGCTGCCATGACCACAATCGCGCATGCGAACACATTTGTCCTCAGTCCTGCAGTTTCACACTGTTGCTTATCCTGCCTGATGGGCACAGAGTCCCAAGAGCGCCCTCCTCCCACATTCTGCTTGTTGCCGAAAGCTCAGTCCTTTTCCCCGATGCCAATTCAATAAGGAGGACATGGTTTTTGAGGAAAAGGAAAAAGAAGTTTTATTGCTTGGCTAGCAAAGGAGAAACACAAGGGACTCCTGTCCCAAAGGCTGATTCTGCCCATCAGGAGGGACAGGAGGATTCGAAAAGAGTTCTTCAAAGGCTACATTCCAGGTGTGCCCTGACAGGGGTCCCAGGGGCCCTGTTGGTGTGTTAACATTCACTTGTTAATTTGGGAGCTGTTCACTTCCTAGATCCTCTGGCAGATATCTCCTTCCGTGGAGCAGGAAAAATTCAAGGTAATCTTGTTCCCCACCTCCAGGTTAGGGACAGGGAGAGGGAGAAGAGAAAAAGGAAAACTTGTCCCATTTTAAAATAAGCCTCAGAGCTATATTCAAAAGGTGAAGTGGACCCCTAACAGGGTCCTTCTGTCCTTCTCACTTGTGTGGCCTTCTGTCCTTCTCACTTGCTATTTGGTATGGTCCTCTCTCTCCAGAAGACAGCGAGCTGGGAGGGTGGAGCCGCCATTTCTCTCTGTCTTCTCTCCAGTCAACAGCCTCCATGCAGGGAGGGTCTGTTTTCTGACTGCTGACCACTCAACACATGGATCTGTTGGGATTTCAGTTGGATCCCCAAAAGGTCCCCAGTCCTAGAAGGGTGGCTCTTCCCAGATGCCTCTGTCCCCCTAGTGGAGCTTAGCATGGCTATGGGAACAGGGCCCTGGGAGGTGCCCAGGGAATGGGGCCTTGGGGTCACTGTCAGGGAATGGAGGAAACAGCCCTGGGTGGCCCCGGTTGTCTCTGGAACCTCACCCTGTTGATCTTTCTGGAAAACATCGGTACTTTCTTCCCCCCAAACCTGAGACTCAGATTTGAGAAGAACCTAGGAAAGCAGAGAGCACAGTAGTGCTCTCCCTACCCCTTCCTCCCTGAGTACCGCTGCCTGGCAGAGGGGACGCGGTTTCTCTGTAAAACAGGAATATTGCCTCCTCTCTCCCATCAGGTTCCGGAGGTGAAGAACTCTGGGCGATTAGAAACATCTAAGCTTGTTTTTTCCTGGGCCCACTGTTCTGGGTCCTCTGCAGATGTTCCCGCTAACCCAGAAGAATGCCCAGGACCAGGCAGGTGTCTCAGAGCTGAGCTGAGGGGATCTGATCTCTTTCTCTCCCAGTACCTCCTCTCACCCCCCAGACACACACACAAACACACACACACACACACACACACAGAGTTGAGTTATAGGGCACTTTGAATTCCTCCATGATTCCTGTAGAGCTTAGTGTCAATTCTGTGTCCTCCAGGAGCCCGAGTCAGGTGCAGAAGGAGCGGCCCTATGGCAGGTGAAGACCGTAAATGGAGGGAGCCTGATGAGCAGTTCTTGCTAGACAAAGGAGGCAAGGACTCCAGAAAACGATTCAAGGACCAGCAATGTGAAAGCCATTTGTTAATTTCAAGTTCCACTCAAATTTGGAATAAGACACAAGCTTCTAGCAAAATAGAGTCTAATTTCATAATTATCAAACCTTTATAATATCTTATAAGAGGTACTGTTTGATACTGTTTGAGTCAGTCAGTTTTTTTTTTTTTTTCTTTCTACTGTGACCTAAAGACCTGACAAGAACAATTTTAGAGGAGGAAAAGTTTATTTGGGTCTCAGGATTTCAGAGATCTCAGTTCATAGATGGCCGACTCCATGGTTTTGTACCTGAGATGAGGCAGAACATCCGGACATGAGCTCTTGGGGGACCCCTCACACCTAAACCATAACAGGTGCCTTAAGGGATTTTTATAAGTGTAGAATTTTTCTGTTTTTTCCATCTTGACCACTGCAAGGATTTAAAACTTTTGTATGAGGAAGCCTGAGCATCCTTATTTTGATTCTAATTAGCACACGTGAGGCTCTTTGGAAGTGAGACCATTGAGATAGTCTGACACATGCAAGATACTGTTGCATGTTTAGTTTCACAATAGGTCCAGCTTCCCACATGGGTGTTACGGTTTGGATGTGAGGTGTCCCCAAAAGCTCATGTGTGAGACAATGTAAGAAGATTTAGAGGAGAAATGATTGGGGTATAAGAGTCTTAACCCAATCAGTGATTTAATCCCCTGATAGGGATTAACTGAGTGGTAACTGAAGTGGTGGATGTGGCATATATTTTGTATCTCATGAGTGGAGTCTCTCTCTGCTTCTTGATCGCCAAGTGAGCTGGTTCCCCCTCCCACACTCTTCCTCCATGATGTCTTCCCTCATCTCGAGCCCTGAGGAATGAAGCCAGCCTTCTATGGACTAAAACCTCTGTAACCGTGAGCCTTCAAATAAACTTTTCCTCCTCTACAATTGTTCTGGGTTTTTCAGTCACAGAAGTGAAACAGCTGACTAGAACACCAGGTTCATCCTTTTACTTCCCATCTGCCCTCTTCTGAGGTGTCCCCTCGAGATCTGGGTCATGGAGCCCATGACTTCCTCACTCAGCCTGGAGACCCCACCTCTCACTGCCTCACCCTCTGCACTCCCAGACTCAAAGAAAAAACTCTCAGGTTTTACAATTTCAAGAGCTTTACAGCCTTGGGATCTCTGCCCCTTGCTTAAGACACATGAATTTATTTTGTATAATCTCTACCATGTCAGGGTGGGTGGGAAAGAAAAAATCTCCACCTCCCAAGATCATTTTTCAGGAAGTGAGGAAGTGATATCATGTATTCTCAGATCCCAAGATTTCTACAGGACTCTGATCTAGTCTTGGGGACAGGGGACAGGTGTGCACCTATCCAGGTCTCCCAGACCACTTTCTTCATTCCACTCTCTTCTCCTCCAGCTTAGAGACTCAATATTTAGCCCAGGGCACAGGGATAGGACTGGGAGAACGGCTTCTCCTGTCCCACACACACTTGAGAAAAATTTCACTCAACTTATTGAGTTCCAATTTAAATAAAATAAAATTCACCCATTTTAAGAGTATGGTTAGATGAGTTTTGAAAACATTTATGCCCCTGGGTCAGTCACCACTGTGAAGATAGAGAACCTCTGGATCACCCCAGAAAGTTCTTGTGTGCCATTTTGCACTTCCTCCCAATGTCCTTCAATAGATGAACAGATAAATAGCATTTCACAGTGAAATATAATTTAGCAATAAACAGAATGAACTACTGATAAAATAGCAACATGCATGAATCTCAAAAACATTAGGCTGAGCAAAGTTGAGAAATACAAAAAAATGCATACCGTATGATTCCACGTTTATGAAAATCTATTAGAGGCAAAGATTTTCTCCAATGTTTTCTTCTGAAAGTTTTCCAATTTGGGCTTTCACCTTTAGAACTATGCTTCATTTCAAATTAATTTTTTTCTATGGTGTGAGGTAAGGATCATCCAGTTCTAGCACCATTTGTTGAAGAGATTTCCTTTCTGCCCATGAAATTTCTTCATTGATTTTGTTGGAAATCACTTGCCCCTCCAGGTGTGGGTCTATTTCTGGACTATAGATTCTGTTGCATTGATTTAATTAGTCATCCCTACTCCAAAATCACACTGTCTTGATTTCTATAGACTATGTTAAGCCTCGAAATCAGTTAGTATGGGCCATCCAACTGGTACTTTTTTTCTCCAAATTGTTTTGGTATTCTACCTTCTGCATTTCACAAGTTTAGAATCCTCTTGCTAGTTTCAACAAAAAAGATGCCTACTGTGATTGTATCTGTGATTGCACTGAATTTATAAAGTTGGACCTCTGTATCTGCAGGTTCTGCATCCATGAATTGAACCAAACTGAATTAAAAATATGCAAAAAAAATTGCAAGTGTACCAAAGATGCATAATTTTTCATCTTTGTCATTTGTTTCTAAGCTATACAATATAACAACTATTCACACAGCATTTACATTGTATCCGGTGTTATAAGTGATCTAGAGATGATTTAAAGGATTGTGGGAGGATGTGTATAGGTTGTATGCGAACACTATGCCATTTCATATGAAGGACTTGGCCGCGGGCAGATTTTGGTATCTGTGGGGGAAGGGCTTGGTTCCAATATCTAGAGATGACTGAATATCAGTTTGGTGAAAATTAACATCTTAACAATATATAGCTTCCAGTACAGGAATAAGGTATTTCTCTCCATCTGTTTAGATCTTCTTACATTTCTCTTAGTGTTTTGTAGTTTTGAATGTATGGGTATTAGAGATCTTATTTTGTTAAATTCATCCCTAAGTATTTAATGGTCTTGGATAATATTTGAAATGTCATTGTTTTTCATTTCATTTTTTATGCACTGTTATTACATAGATTCCAATCTGAGCTTTCTAATTGATCTTTTTTTTACTCTGAAACATTGCTAAATTTCAGTACTAGATCCATAGCTTTTTGTGTCGAGCACTTTGGATCTAATTATACACAGAGATGTTGTCTGTGGATAAATACAGTTTTCCTCCTTCCTTTCCAGTTTGCATGCCCCTCATGTCTTTCTAGTGCCTTGTCATGGTGGCCAAACCTCCAGCACACCTTGAAGAAAGGGCTGAGAGGCCTGGCCCTGACTCCCCTCCTGACTCGAAGGGGAGGTTTGCGGTCTTTCACCACAAAGTGTGGTGTTAATTGTATGTACATTGCAGATGCCCTTTATCAGGAAAGGGAAGTGCCCTTATTGTCTGTAATGGTTAAGTTGAATTGTCAACTTGATTAGATTAAGAGATGCCTCAGATTAAGAGGCTTCTGGGTGTGTCAGTGAGGGCATGTCTAGGAATGATTGATATGCGGGATAGTGAATGGAGTGGAGACCCTCCCTAAGCATGGGTGGCACTGCCCAATAAGATGATGGCTTGGATGGAGTAAAAGTTGGAAGAACAAACAAACAAAAGTTGATAAAACAAGGAAGCAGATGCAGATGCAAGCTTGGCTCTTCTTGAACCAGTTCTTGACTGCTGTTTCGATCATCTGAGGATATCCAACTCTCGCTTCTTCACTCTTCCAAAGCAGACTCTGCCAGTGATTCTCCAGGGAGTTTCCAGAAGCCTTGGTCTCAGATGATGGTAGCACTATTGATCCTTCTTGTTCAGGGGCTTCCACCTCTTGGACTGCACAGCTGCTGGTTCTTCCAGCTCTCCCGCTGCAGACAGCCATTGTGCACTATCCAGCTTCTGGTTGTGTAAGCCAATCTAATAAATCCCCTTTTTATAATAGTACTTCCTGTTGATTCTGTTCCTCTAGAGAACCATGACTAATACATTGTCCTAGCTGACTGATAAGTGATTTTTTGAGGGTAGGGTGTACCAGGGATTGAACCCAGGAGTACTTAACCACTGAGCCATATCCCCAGTCCTTTATATATTTTATTTAGATACAGGGTCTCCCTAAGTTGCTTAGGGCCTCACTAAGTTGCTGAAGGTGGCTCTGAAATCACAATCCTCCTGCCTCAGCCTCCCCAACTGCTGGCATGATAAGTGCTCATTTTTCAATTTTTTTTTCTATAAGTTTCAAGATGATCATATGGTTTTTATTTCTTTTTAATAGAGCAATTTTCATTCATTGATTTTTCAAACTAAAGGGTTATGGAAAATAATATTCCTGTAAGATAACTCCCCAAGAAAATGGAGGAACGGTGTGGCTCCAGAAGTGGGAAAGGAAATTGACCAAACAGTAAACCTCTCCCAGTGCATTCCTGATAACAACCAGCCCTAAAGGAAAAGGGCTTATATGGAATGCTAGGCCCTAAACCTTGACCTTCTCACGTCAACCTAGTCCTGAATGACAATGGGCAAGATCTGAATGCTCATCCTTCCGGGTGGGGTCTGGTTTAACCTGTACAAGTAGCCCCTGATTGGTCAAAACAGCATGTACACAATGATCACATCCTCCTCCTCATACCCTATGAAACCAGAATCCCCCTGTAACTGGAGGCCATTTTCCCATCCAGAAAATGGACCTGAATGACTCCCGAATCTGCGAAGGAATAAAGGCTTCTCTGAATCTGTGGAGGTCTGCCTCCCGTCCTTTTGTGCTCACATTAACCCAACCTAGATTCTTGGGATAGAGCCCTGTTACAGCCCCCAAGAAATAAAATTCTCAAATACCATGTCCCAGAAATGGAGCAGGCAATTCCCAGAAACCAAGGGGTGACCTTTAAATTAAGGAAGTTGGAAAGTCCCTAAAGGCCTAAATGTACCATCAGGAGGGAGAGACAGTTAACCACTCATCGCTAACATCTGCTTCTGTAGCGTGGCTTGCTTGCATTGGCTAGAGACAGGGACTACACCGCCCACCCCACTCACATGTCATTTTCCCTATAAATGCTGACAATGAAGAAGCAGGCACACAATTCCCCTCCACACAGCTTTTAGGTGTATGGGTGGCCGTCGCTGGCCAGCTATAGTAAAAGCTTCTTTTGGCTTTACGAGAATGGCCTGGATGATCTCGTTCTCGTCGGGTATAACAGCCCATCTGGTCATGTGTGCTACCTTTCATATGTCATTGAATTCAGTGTGCTGATATATTATTCAGAGCATTGTGCTCATGAGGTACATTGGTCTATCATTTTTCTGTCTTCTAATTCTTTGTTTTTTTGTGTCAGGGAATTCTGGCCTCATAAAATGAGTTAGGATTATTTGCTATTTCCTTAAAGATTTTAAGTTTGCTGGGGTTGTGGCTCAGGGGTAGAGTGCTTGCCTAGCATGTCTGAGGCACTGGGCTCAAATCTCAGCACCACATATAAATAAATAAATAAAATAAAGGTCCATTAACAACTAAAAAAAAATTTTTTTTAAAGAATTTAAGTTTGGGATTAGGTCTGAAATATTTATGGAATTTTTATCTTGCTAAAGATTATATTTGTCTTGAAAGTAGAGACCTAGATGACTTCACTGGTATCAAATATCAAATATTTCCATATCTAAAATTGTTACCTTTATTATAATGGATCATTATTATTTTAGTGAGTTTTTTCATTGCTGTGACCAAAACATCAGATAAGAACAACTTAGAGGAGGAAGTTTATTTGGGACTCAAGGTTTCAGAGGCCTCAGTTCATAGATGGCTGACTCCATTTCTTTAGATCCAAGGTGAGGCTGTGCATCACGGGGGAAGAGCCCAGAGAAGGAAAGCTGCTCAGCTTATGGCAGGAGTGAGGCAGCAGAGGGAGGGAGTATCAGGTAAAGGCTCTCAGGAGCAGTCCTCCCAGGGCACACCCCAGGGACCCAGCTTCTTCAGTCACACCACCTCTGTGTTCAGTTACCACCCAGTCAATCCATTCAAACCAGGACAGAATGATAAGGTTAGTTGCTAACATGCATGAAGCCCTCTGGTTGTCCTCACACGGTAAGGATAACTTAGTGCTTCCCTGGCTGTCTACAGAGATCCATGTGTGGTCTTCCGACGCTTGGTGTTCAGTGAAACGAGCTCTGAAGCCGACCTGTGACTCCTTTGTCAATGACCTCTTCTTTCCAGTTCTGAGCTGTAGGATTATTTTCTAGAGAAACATGGTAGACCTCACTGGCTGCCTGGTATTTAGCTCCCTTACCCGTGGAAAATCAAAGGCTTGGTGCTTTGCAGCCTCTTGATGATCTGATCTGCATGAGCAGTGGGACAGGAGCAGGAGTGACAGGTCTCCCTTCCAGGGAACTGGTTAAGGGCCAGTGCTCAACTCTCCAGCACTTTCTTCCCTCTCCATGACAACCAGAGAAGCAGGTGTGGCATGCAGGTCCATAAAGTCAATGCTCCGCAAACACTGAGCCAGTCCACAGCGGCCTTTTTTTTTGGTACTGGGGATTGAGCCCAGGGGCACTCCACCACTGAGTCACATCCCCAGCCCTATTTTGTATTTTATTTAGAGACAGGGTCTCACTGAGTTGCTTAGGGCCTCGCTAAGTTGCTGAGGCTGGCTTTGAACTTGTGATCCTTCTTCCTCAGCCTCCCAAGTGCTGGGATTACAGGGGGGAAGAGAGAGTGCGAAAGGGAGGAAGAAAGAGAGGAAGAGGAAGGAAGGAAGGAAGGAAGGAAGGAAGGAAGGAAGGAAGGAAGGAAGGAAGGAAGGAGAAAATAGAAAACTGAGTTTTAGAAGTAGGTAATTTTCAAAAAACTTCAGAGCCCCAAAGAGGCAGAGTGGGAACCTGAAACAAGTTGTGTCTCAAGAGCCCAAGTTCTTTATAGTTCAAGTTCATGACTTAGATGCCTTCAAGTCCAAAACTCAGGATGTGGCTGGAGAATGGAGCTCGGTGGTAGAGCATGTGCTGAGAAGGCAGGAGGCCCTGGGTTTATCCCCAACACCACAGGAACTCGGTGTGCTGTGAGTCTGACAGGCCGCTGGAGACGCCCCCTCCTGTTCCCCTGTGGAACAGGACCACTGAAACATGAGCTGCCCCCGGGCTACCCATCTTTCATTTTTTAAACGTTAGGACCCTTTAAGGACAACACAACACTAAAGATGACTTTGTTATTATTGTCGTTTATTTCAAGACCTTATTTCTCTAGGAAAAGGGGGAGAAAAAAGGAACAAAATGAAAATGGTACAGGTGGCACACACAAAAATCAAGGGAGTTAGATAAGGAAATGGGAGAGGGGTCCCCATCACAGCAGCTGGCACCAGTGACCTGGGGGCTAGAGCAGCCCTTCCTCCCAGGGTCACTGCCCTGTCCCACCTTGTGGTCCCTGGGCCCCTTAGGAGGTGGACAGTGAGAAGTCCCTGAAGGCTGAGTGTAGCTCAGTGGTACAGTGCTTGCAGAGCATGCCCAAGGGTCAGGGTTCTATCCCAACACTGCAGGGAAAACATCGTTAATAGATCTATGCAGTGTAGGAAAAAATTTAGAATTCTTTTACTTTTAACATTTATGCTTTTTTTCCCCCCTGCAGTACTGGGGATGGAACCAGAGCCCTGCACATTAGGCAAGTGCTCTACCACTAAGCCACGTCCCCAGCCATTACTTTTAATATTAGTAGTTCGTAATTATTAAGCACCACATTTTTACATACAGCATCTCATACAATCCCCACAACAACTTTGTGAGGCAGATGCTGTCTCTCTGTGCAATTTTGCTGGTGACAGAGGAGAAAGTGAGACTCCAGTTGTCCTGGCGCATAGCTGTGCTCCTAATGGCTCTGGCCATATTGGCCTGGTGACTTTGGCTCTGCGGCACAGCCTGCCCTGGAGCCCCCTGGATGAGGGCCTGGAGGCAGCTCCCTCCTTGGATCCCAATGATAGGGTGCCCCTCCTCCCCTGGGGGTACCTGAAAAGCCCAGGATACATCTGAAGACTGCAGGATAAGCTCAGGTCAGAGGCCCTGCGAGGGTCTTGGGGAGATTTCCCCAGGGACTGGGCGGAGCCCCGCGATGCTCCTGTTCCCCCATGGGGACCCTTTCTGCAGACCTGTCTGCAGCCCCAGTGAGATGGCCGTGTCCACAGTCAGCAGACCCACAGCAGCTCCCTGCCAGGCACCCACAGTCTGGTCCTGACCACATTTCCTGTGCCAACTTTAATTAAATCCTTTCTCTTCAGGCTTCTCCTCTGTGTGATGTGCGCTCACTGGTCCCTTCTGCTTTCATTTCCATGTGGACCATCCTCACAGGGTTTCAGAGAAGTCCCTCACTCACACAGGCCACACTGCATGTCCTGGGGCTGCTGCCCACACACCCTCCAACAGTGACCTCAAGCCTGCTGGGCCCACTGACCACTGCGTTGCTGATTTTCCATCCCACTTCCTTTGCCATTCAGAAGACTTTTTTTTTTTGTACCTGGGATTGAACCCAGGGGCAGTTAACCACTGAGCCACATCACATCCCCAGCCCTTTTCATTTGTTTATTTATTTAATTTATAATTTAGAGACAGGGTCTCACTAAGTTACTTAGTGCCGCACTAAGTTGCTGAGACTGGCTTTGAACTAGCGATCCTCCTGTGTCAGCCTCCCGAGCTGCTGGGATTACAGGTGTGTGTCCCCGTGCCCAGCACAAAATACTTTTTAATATAGTATCTTAAAATTATATTCATTACACGAGCAACTTATGATTATATGTATATAAAGACTTTTTATAAAAAGCAAACATTGCAGACATTGGTTGAAGAGGGCAAAGATTGAGTTAGAATGAATAAGTTCCGGGGATCTAGGGCACGCCGTGGCCACGGTGGTTATTAATAATGCATGCTGTGTTTACTGATCAGGAAGAAAGCAGATCGTAAATGCTCTCACCACAAAAAATGATGAGTGAGTGAGTGACGGCTAGGTTAATTAGCCTCATTTAATCATTTCACAGTGTATTAAAACATCATCTTGTGCACCCTAAATATATACAATTTTTATTATATATATTTTATTCTCAATTAAACTTTAATAAAGCTGGGACAATAAACATGGCAGTCGTATTTAGCCCAAGTTCCCTTCACCATTCCTTCCCCAACACTAATCAAAGTCCTTTCCCCCGAAGTCACCCCATTATTAGTTTCGTGTGCAGTTTTCCAGACAATTTGTGTTTCTACAGATGAGGATTTATGTACACAAATAAACAGCTTCAAGTTCATCTACCTTATATGAGATGACCTTGCACATACTAATCTGCAGCAATCATTAAATTGAGTAAGATGTTAAAAAATAAAAAAGAAAGATTAAGGGAAAAGAAAACACATGTTTGGCCGGGTGTGGTGGTGCACGCCTGTAATCCCAGCACTTGGGAGGCTGAGGCAGGAGGAACGCGAGTTCAAAGCCAGCCTCAGCAACTTAGCGAGGCCCTAAGCAACTCAGTGAGACCCTGTCTCTAAATAAAATACAAAATAGGGCTGGGGATGTGGCTCAGTGTTGGAGTGCCCCTGGGTTCAATCCCTGGTTCAAAAAAAAAAAGAAAGAAAACACATGTTTGGAGATCTGACCAGGTTCAGATACAAGCTGTGTGAGACAGACAGCACTACCCTATGTATATGTAAGATTATATGAACTGTGTGAATAAAAAATAAATAAATAAATATATTCTTTACCCCTTTGTAACTAAAAAAAAAAAGATACAAGCTGTGCCTCACCTTTTTTAACTGCTGCATGGTACTGTGTAGAGGTTCCTTGAGGACGCTTCTGAAGGAGCCCAGAGTTCTACCCCAGCTGCTAGCCCAGCTTCCCCTGCAAAAACCCAACTTGTGACAGGGGCTGTAGTGAGGCCCCCTCCAGAGGGCCAGCCCTGACCCAGATGGGGTCTGAGCCTAAACCAGAATCCCCTCCCTCCAGCTCCAGACCCAGAAGCTGGAGGAAAGGGTGATTCCAGATGGCTCAGGCAGAGCCCCCATCTGGGATGCCAGAGGCCCCAAGTCTATGGGGTGGGGGATGCTTGTCCCACTCATACTGGGGGCACAGAGTAAGAAAGAGGCAGACCCACCCTTTGAAAGTTCCATGTCTCCAGGGGACTGAGGACCCCAGTGACACAGCAGAGAACAACGAAGAGCAACCCCAGGTCACCAAGGTGAGGAGTGTGTGGCAAGAGGTGATTTGGGAGCAGGAAGGAGCCGTGGGCCATGGCCAGAGAAAGGGAAATCAGAGTGAGGAGGCAGAAACCGACATCCCAGCTCTGGGTGACAGGCCTCTTGGGCAGCCAGGGTGGCAGCCTTCCTCCCCATCAGGAGAGTGCCCCTCCCTGATTTGGTGAGTTAGGAGGTTCAGGGAGGGGAAGTCCAGCTCAGCTGGGGGTGAGGAAACCCCACCCCTCCAGCTCACTGGCCTCTGCCTCAGGCCTGGTTTCCTGTCCTGTCTGTGGCTCAGGCTCCAGCCAGACTATGACCCAGAGACTCCAGGCGGAAGTCAGGAGGCCTGTTCTGCTGACACCACCAACTCACCGGCCACTTAGAGCAGGCCACTGAGCCTATCTGGGCCTCAGCTCCCTATCTATTAAGAAGCGAAGTAGCTGGGTGCAGGGATGCCCACCTATAATCCCAGTCACTGGGGAGGCTGAGGCAGGAGGACCACAAATTCAAGGCCAGCTTGGGCCTCTTAGGCAGGCGCTCAGTAACAGAATAAGACCCTGTCTCCAAAATTAAAAATTAAAATTAAAAAGGGGGGCTGGAGATGTTGCTCAGTAGTAAAGCACCCCTGGGTTCAACCCCCATGAACCTTCTGCCAGGCCCCTGAAAGAACAGCATGACCCGCTTTGTAGACTGCTCTGCGGGGAGTGCCGGCCTGGTGCCCTGAACTGTCTTCCAGCTCTAAAGCCCCAAGCTGCGTCCCCACCCGGGTCCCTCCACACGGAATCTGATATCCCTGCTGTGTTCTTTAGTTCCTCCTCTTTCTCTTTCTTCTCCGCAGCCTCTGTCACCCCTGCTGTAAGGCCGAGGGCACTGCACTGAGGCCCAGTGGGAGCAGGAGTCCGGGCATTCAAACAATGGTGTGTGAATCAGGCGGGAGCTCTCGGTGCGCAGAGAAGCCTGGCTTGATGACGGCGCCCCCAATGGCCGCGCCTGGAATTCCACACAGCCTCTCCGTCAGGCCTGAAACACATCTCTCTTTATAAATTGCATTTTTTTTTTAAATTAAATCTTAAGAATGCTTCCTTCATTAATTAAAGAGAAGCTGGAGTCTGTCTGAGTTGCTGGAGTCTCTGTTTAGTTTATACCTCCAGCACCCACAGGTAGTGGGAGTTGAGGATTCAGAGAGAAGGCCTGATGAAAGTTCCTGGCTCCTTTTCCCCTACCTTAGTTATGTGTCCCCTCCTGCTGGTCCTGCTGAGGAGCCCTGCTCAGCACTGTCCCCAGCTCCCTGACCTTTGCAGGGACCCTCCCTGCACTTCTTTCCTGGAATCGAGCCTCCACCTCCTCCCTCCCTCCCCACACATCCCCCCAGCACCCACCAACCCCCCCAGGTGGAAGCATAGCAGGGACCCACAAGGAGCCTGAAGCTGACTACCCTGAGGCTTGGGGTTTGGGGTCAGAACCCCAAGTGTCCCTGGGCCTGCCACCCACCTTCAGCCTGACTCCCTGGAAAGGCAAAGCTATGCCCTGCAAGAGGCAATCACAGAGGAGGAGAGAGGCCATGGCTGGCCCACAGCCTCCTGCTGACCTTCTCAGCTCCCCATCAGGTGTGGACATGGAAAGGGCAGCTGGGCATGGGGGAGAGCAGGCATCCTCCAGAGGCTTGGGAACTGTGCTGGGCGAGCTGAGGCCTCTAGACCCAGCTTGATACCCATAGCTGGAGGCCTCCTGCTCCTCAGCCCACAGCATCTCCCTCCAGGTTCTCCCTCTTCCCTGACCCAGGCCTCATCACTTCCTCTCTGTTCTATATCAGAAGTGCTAGAAGAAGCACAAAGGATCAGACCCAACTCCCAGTGACCTCTCCCCTGGTGCAAGGTCCAGTGTGTGGCAAGTTCTCATGTGGCCCTGACTTGTGACCTCATTCTCTGGGTTCCTAGACACTCTTAAAGGCACAGAAAGTTTAAAAGATTTAGAAAGTTTAAAAAGTGTCAGGGCAGACACCTCTGCCAGGAGCTGACACCCATTCCCTGACAGATTCTATGAGAAAACAGCCTGGTGTCAGGAGATGGCAGCACCGGTGTGCATCAGGCTAGTCCCCAGTGACAGTTCTGGAATGCAGGCCCAAGCCTCCCTGTTCTCATTCTGGGACAATCCTGGTGCCACTTCTCCATTGTCACCTGGATTGGTCTGAGGGAGGAAGACTCCAGAGCTACTGGTGTAAAATACACCACACTTCCAGAAACTCTGCCCCTGGTGCGTGGGATTCTATCAGCAGTGTCCAGGGCCCTCCAGGAATGCTCTCCACTCTGTTTCAGTGCTTTCGATCACTCTGGCCTCCAGGTCATGGAGGCCAGCCTCTGCCCTGCCCTCTGCCTCTGCCCTCCTAGTCTCCTGGGAGGGCTGTTGGGAACAGGGCCCTGGGGACTTGCACACAGCCACCTCACCTGTCTGCTTCATGACCTACAAGCCTGCAGCCAGTGGTTTCCTCAGAGATGGTTGAGCATGCTGACCCATCAGGGAAGCCGGAGACTGCCGGGCATCCTCAGCATATGGTGGATGCCCAGGGGATGGGAGTCTAGAGATAGCTGACCCCCGCAGTGAGCTGGTTGGTACCTAGGTAGGGTCTGCCCATCCCTCGGGGTCCACATCAGCGACCAGCAAACATGGCTCTCAGGTTTTTATGGTTGGGGGAAAAAAAAGAAAAACAATATTTCATGACATGAAAATTGTAGGAAATTCACAATTCAGTGCCTTCGTGTAAAGTTTTATTGGGACACAGCTGTGCTCACTCACACGTGGTCTGTTGTTCTGTGCCCAAAACAGCAGCAGAGACACAAAGCCCCCAAAGTCAAAAATATTTCCTCTCTGGCCTTTTGCAGAGAAAGTTCGTCGATGTCTAGTCAAGAGCAGGGACTCTCAAAGTGTCTGAGGTGAAGGACCTTTTTAAAAAATCTACAGCCCAGGCTGGGTCCCTAGCTCCATGGTAGAGCCCTTACCAGCATCGGCAAGCCCTGGGTTAAATCCCCCACACCGCAAAAATAAACAAACAAATACTTACAGTTCATCAATGGCTAATTTTTAAGCAGAATATAGTAAAAAAACAAACAAAAAAACTGGAAACATAAAATCAAAAAGCCAGGCATAACTATCTCACACTTGTAGTACCAGTTATTACTAGGGAGGCTGAGGTAGGAGGATCTCTTGATCTCAGGAGTTTTGAGACCAGCCAGAGCAACGTAACAAGGCCCTATAAACAATAAAACTTTTTTAAAATAAAAGGAGGGCTGGGGATGTAGCTCAATGGTATAGCACTTGCTAGCACATGTGACGCCCTGGGTTCGATCCTCAGCATCGCATTCAAATAAAACAAAGGTCAATTGACAATAAAAAATAAATAAATAAATAAATAAAAGGAAATATCAAACATACAAAATACAAGCCAAAGTTTTTATTAGATTTGGCAGACATAATACCACATTTCAACAAATACAATCAGAACAAACCCATGATGGGGGAAAATTAAATTATAAAACAGTGCACATTGTTCATCTGCCAGTCTTCATAAAGGTGACTGATACAGCGATTCAGCATTAGACCCATGCCCTCTCCTAACTAAACCAAGTTAGAAGTGCAATAGCAGCTCTCCATGTGTCTTAGTCAGGGTTCTCTAGAGGAACAGAATCAACCGGAAGTATGATTACAAAAGGGGATTTATTAGATTGGCTTATGCAGCCAGAAGCTGGATAGTCCACAATGGCCATCTGCATCTGGAGAGCTGGAAGAACCAGCAGCTGCGCAGTCCAAGAGGTGAAAGCCGCAGAACAAGAGGGATCAACAGTGCTACCCTAGTCCGAGACCAAGGCTTCTGGAAACTCCCTGGAGAATCACTGGCAGAGTCTGCTTTGGATGAGTGAAGAACAAGAGTCCGATATCCTCTGATGATCAGAACAGCAATCAAGAACTGGTTAAAGAAGAGCCAAGCTTGCATCTGCATCTACTTCCTTGTTCTTTCAACTTTTGTTTGTTTGTTTGTTCTTCCAACTTTTGCTCCATCCAAGCCACCATCCTATTAGGCAGTACTGACCACACTTAGGGAGGGTCTCCACGTCTATCCCGCATATCAATCACTCCTAGACAGGGCCTCATGGACACACCTAGAAGCCTCTTAATCTTGGGCATCTCTTAATCCAATCAAGTCAATTCAGATTAACCATTATAGCCATATTAAACGCCAATATGCCCATGTGGAACATATACCCAGTCTGCCCATGTTCAAAGATCTTAATGTGGCAAATCAGTTCTCTTCTTACTTGTTAACTTACCTAATCCAAGAACTATTAATTGCATCAATTTAGAACAGTGTTATTACTCTTAGGAAATAAGGTACAAAGAAATTGTGTTGATGCTTTGTTTTTTTTAAAAAAACAGTAGAAAACTGGTCTCACATAGGCATATTGGTGGAAATAAAAGAAGGAATTTTAAAGCAATTTCAACAAGGTCAATGCTTTTAATTTTAACTTTTATAAATGGAAGCAAGTAATGCTGTAACTTCAAATTTCATCTTCAATCATTCTTCAGTAGCCAGTTCCAAAACTTTATTCTTTAAAGTTATAGTAATATTTAAATTATCTTTTTATAAAGAAATGGATTCTGGAGCTGGGGTGTAGCTCAGTGGTAGAATGCTTGACTAGATGCACATCAGTCTGGGTCCAAGCCCCAGTACCCAATGAAGGAAGGAAGGAAGGAAGGAAGGAAGGAGGGAAGGAGGAAGAGAGAGGGAGATAAAGAAAAGTGGATTCTGGGTCTATGAATTTTTCCTCCCTTTACCTTATTTTGAGAGGAAACAAATTTCAAAACATCCTATCAAATCATTAAGGGTCATCAAGCAAATGTCTCTGTTGCATTTTTTTCAAAAATTGTATAGTTTCTTTTTTTAAAAAAAAAAAAGTAGTTTGTTTTGGCTGGGCGCAGTGGCACATGCCTTTAATCCCAGCAGCTCGCAAGGCTGTGGCAGGAGGATCTCAAGTTCAAAGCCAGCCTCAGCAAAAGCAAGTTGCTAAGCAACTCAGTGAGACCCTGTCTCTAAATAAAATACAAAATAGGGCCGAGGATGTGGCTCAGTGGTGGAGTGCCCCTGGGTTCAATCCTGGGTAGCCAAAAATAAAAAGTAGTTTGTTCTGAGCTTGTGTCTTTGTTTTCCGTGTGAGCGCCACTGTTTCCATGGAGCCACGGCTGCGCGAGCCAGCGAACATCTCAACAAACACCTCGCTAGGTTGCGCTCCAGTTCTTCTATTCAAATGTTTACGATATCTGCTATCACGTTTTTCCATTTTCAAACAGTCCATTTGTTCTCAGAATGTTCCTTTTTATAGCATGAGGTGTGTGTGTGTGTGTGTGTGTGTGTGTGTGTGTGTGTGTGTGGTTTCTGGCATACCACATTTTTCTCCAGAAACAATAAAGTTTTGACTTTCAAACACCTTATAAGTGCTGTGTATGTGCCGTGTCCTCTGCGTGCCTGTTTGTGTCTTGTTTCCTCCCTTGGTTGGCCTCTGTCTTTCCTCAGAGTTTTCTGGGAATCATCTGATCTTTACCCAATTTCAAAAATTTTATGATGCTCTCTTTATTCTTGAGGATGCACATATATATTTCTGCCTGTTTTCTGCACTTGGCTCCCCCAGCCTTCACACCCTCTTAGCAAGACTGAGGAGGGACCCCAGATGATTTCCCATCACAACATCCCTCCCCAAGACCCACCACCAAGGAGCCAGGTGCCACTTGCCACTCCTGTATAGACTCCTGGCTTCCTCCTAACCCCCAAAATTAGGGTCAGCACTACAACCCCAGACTAGCCTCTTCATGACATTATCCCTCTTCACTCCAGCCGCCGCAAGATGACCAGGACACCTACATCCTCCCTCATCACCCTGAATCACATCTCAATAAAACCTTATTAAGACAAGCCAGGTGTGGTAGTACACACCTGTGATCCCAGCAACTCAGGAGGCTGAGGCAGGAAGATCACAGGTTCAAGGCCAGCCTCAGCAACTCAGCAAGACCCTGCTCAAAAAAAATTAAAAAGGGGATACAACTCAGTCCACCTCAGGTTAAATCCCCAGTACCATAAGAGAGACAGAGAGAGAAGTTCAAAGCTTCAAAGTTTGAAGCCATTAGCATGCTGAGCTGTATATTTGGGGGTGCTATTCCCTGAACTCCTTCACCAACAAAAGCCATGGTGGTGCACTCCCAGTTCTGGAGCAGGTCTCTAGAGGTTCTCTGCCATGTGGGCCTTCATGTGGGTCTTTCTTCCTGGCATGGGAGCTAACATCCCAGAGTATCCATCCACAACAGAGCGAGGAGGAGGCCACAGTACCTTTGATTCTCTTGTCTCTGGAGTACTGTACTGCTGGAGTACCAGTACTCTGGAGTACCAGTACTGCTGCCATATTCTGCTCATTAGAAGTTACTCACTGGGACCATGAGCAGGAGAGGGATCAGACTCCATTCCTGAAGGAAGGGATATCAAAGAGTATGCAGATATATTTTTAAATCATCACAGTACACACTATAGGCACAAATTATTTACATTTCTCCAACATGCAAAATATGCTCGTCCAAAAGTCTCAAGACCTCCAAAAGTCTTACCCCGTCATGGCATCAGCGTGAGGTCCAGGAGCTTGTCATTCATGTCAGCTCCAGGTGTGCCTACACTTCCTTGGAGGTAGCTGTTTTGGGGGTTTGGGTACCAGGGATTGAACCCGGGGTGCTTAACCACTGAACCACATCACCAACCCTTTTATTTTTTATTTAGAGACAGGGTCTCACTAAGTTGCTGAGGCTGGCTTTGAACTCACATTCCTCCTACCTCAGCAACCTGAGCTTCTGAAATTACAGGCATGTGCCTTCTTTTGTATTTTGACACAGCATCCCTCTAGGGCCTCACTAAATTGCTGAACTTGGCCTCAACCTTGCAATCCTCCTGCCTCAGCCCCCCAGGGGAAGGCCTGGGATTACAGGCATTCATTGCCTGCCCCAGGGATGTAGTTTCTTGAATGCAGATTCTCAGCACACTTCCCAACAGGAAGACCTGCGAGCTAGCCAGACAGGTTGTCAGCAGCCCATGTTTACAGCCTCATAGCTTGCTTGTTGTTGTTTTTGTTGGTACTGGGGATTGAACCCAGGGGCACTATAGCACTGAGCCACATCCCCAGTTCTTATTTTTTATTTCGAGAAAGGGTCTCTCTAAGTTGCCTAAAACTTGCAATCACCATAGTTTTCTAAGGCTGATTACTAAGTAGAATTTGAAAGTCAGTGGCTTTTTTTTTTTTTTTAATACTCTGTTCCTTCAGACCTAGCTAGCAGTGTTTTGTGAGTGTCGTTCTCTTTGAGAATCTGTGGGCCTCCTATGAATCTCCTTGTGATTCACATGATAGCCAGAAATCACACAAATCTCTTCAAGATAAAATCTCTTCTGTACCTTGGGCTTCTGCTGAGATACTAAATGGTAATTAGTGCCTTTAAGCTCCCTAGCTGCCCTAATGTTTGAATTAAAAGAAAAAATTGTGCAGCACACACCCTTAAGCTCATCAGAAGGCCTTTGGTCTGAGGTGCTGTGTGAATAAGAAATATGTATATTTCTTATATGTTGTACTTTATATATTTCTCCTAGACCTGGTCTTGTTTCCTCAGCTCAGTCCTGTGTGAGCTTGGGCAGGCCACTCTCCCTCTCTGAACCTCCATTTTTTTCCTCAGAAAATGAAGGGGATGGAGGTGGTTCTGAAGCCCCTTCATATGAGGCTGTGAATGGGTATGAAATGAATGCTTTCCTGTGCCCTTCTCGGGGTTACCAGCTATATTAGTTCATTTTCTGTTGCTATAACAAACTACCTGAAGCAGAGTACTTATGATGAAAGTTTTGGAGGCAGTAAGTCCAAGATGGGGCAACCCCATTATCTCATCCTCTGGAAAGGGCCCCCTTGACTGCATAACAATATGGCGGATGGCATGTGTGAGAGGAGAGATCACTTGGTGAGACAGGAAGCCAGAGGGACCAGGGAGAGACCAGTCTCACTCTTTTTATAACAACTCATTCTCACAAGAACTGACTTCACAAGACCAGCATTAACTCCTTCCAAGGGGAGACTCCCCTAATGACCTCACCACCTTCCGTCAGGCCCTACCTCTTAAAGGCTCTACCAGCCAACACTACACTGAGGTTCAAGATTCCAACATATGAATCTCGGAGGACAAGTGACGTCCAGATCCAGCACCAGGGACAGAATACCACAGGACCCAAAGCAACAAAAGGAGCCAGTCCGTGAGCACAGCTGTGAATCTGCAGGTAGAGAGGCTGCTGTGGAAGGTTCCAGCTCAAGTGGAGGGAAGGGGACAATGATAGGAGAGCCAAGTTAGCAGAGGTGGCTAAAGCAGGGGAGGATGGGGCACGAGGAGGCACCAGGTAGCAGAGGAAGGAGCTGAGCAGGGATGGGTCACTGATGTGAAGTCACATAAACCACGTGGACTCATGAGCTCAACGGAGAGGGTACGCCATCCCAGGAAGGAGCTGAAGCCCCTATCCTCTCGCCACTCATCCTTAGGGTTCGCTTAGGGTTGGCCTTTCCTGGCATCCAGGAAAGGTTACCTTGGTCTAACCCTCAGAAACTGGTGTCCTTAACTCCTCCTCCAGTTCTCGCCTCTCTACCTGGTTCCCCTGGGGACCAGGCTCAGCTCCAAATCCAGGGCAAGGAAGCCTGAGGACAGCTGAGGTCTCAGGCAGGCCAGAATTTCTGTTCCTGGCTAAAGTGCTGAGTTCCTTGGGGAAAAGAGAACAAGGACTGGGTAGTAAGGCTATTAAGAAATAATTTTTAATTGCATTAGCTGTGATATTAATTGACTGTGTAGCAAGAAGCTTTCTTTAGAGAGATGCATAATGAATTCGTTAAGGGTGAAATGTCAGGACATCTGCAATTTATTTTAAAATGCTTCTACATATAAATAAATAAATAAATAAATAAATAAATAAATAAATACAGCGAGTTAGGCTGTCTCTGGCTCTGGAGATGGCCTGCATTCGCCCTGGAATATGTATTCCCTGCTTTACCTCCAAAGGCGTCTCTCATCTCCCCCATGTTCCCTTGAGTATGTATCTACTTGCCCACATAAACCTCTGTGTGTGACTTTGAGAAACAAACACAGAGAATTGAAAATACAGAAGCAGAGTGGAGCACCTGGACCCTGAGCTCAGGTGACAGGAGGCTGCTGCAGGCACGTCCTGCTCCTCTCGGAAATGAGAACCATGACCTGCCTCTGTGCAGAAATTTCAAACAGGCACCTTCTGAGCCTACCTGCTGATCAGAAAAATCTCCACTTCCCAGCCAGCACCCAGTAGGACTGCAGCCCTGCCCAGAGAGTTCCCTGGTTATAGGATGATGGCCAATGCAGCCACTTCCAAGGCCCAGTCACAGTCCCAGCGATGTGCCCGCTGCTCTGTGAAGCCTTGAATGTGGCATTGGTCAGCAGATCTTTGCAATGAGGCTGCATCTAGAATTATATGCCCCACACCAGGTTTCCTGGAGGCAGTGTCTGGTGTCTGTCTGTCAGTCTCTCTCTCTCTCTCTTTCTCTCTCTCTCTCTCTCTCTCTCTCTCTCTCTCGTGCATATGTGCTCTTTCTCATTGTGTATACACATTAATAAAGGAAAATATACCCAATTCCTTTGTCTACTCTTCTATTCAACAAACATTTCTCAAGCATCTGCAACTCAGGCAGTGGAGTCAGCCGCACAGCCTGGCTACCTGCCTGAGGCCTCCTCTCTCTCCTGCCTCCCTTCCTGAACTCGTCCCATCCCCCATCCCTTCCAGGATCCCAGCTCCACTGCCTTCTACTCTGCCCCAGCCCTCACCTCCACCATCTTGGCCTGAGGCCTTCCCTGAACCACCTCTGGGAAGCCAACCTCTGACTCCTCTCTCCCTCCCCGCCCCCATCTGAACTCACAAAACCTCCCAGGGCGGAGACACACTCCCAACCAGTTAGGTCTGAGTATGAGGCCTGTGGAGTCCAGTGGTATTTAGGACCATGGTCAAGGTCAGTTGTCTTCAGGCCTTCCCTCCAGAGGAGGTGGATAAAACCCGGGCTCAGGAAACAGATAGGGGAGAGAAAGAAAGAGTGGGGCCTCATTTATGTTGACCACCATTGGACTCTCTTCTGGGAAGCTGGACAAGGAGGTGACAAGGGACCTCAGAGTTTCCTGCCACTATCAAGGATGGGCCGAGCTGAGGCTTCTTGAGGCGCAGAGATGCTCCCTTCACCTGCAGGGAGGAAGTCTCCTGGCTCCAGCTTCCCCCAGACCCATTGCCAGAGAGGCCATTTTTCCAGGTCTCCCACTTTCTCCAATGACTTCTCAATTCCTCCTTCTCAGAAGTGCTGGGGGAGCCCTGGGGTCAGGCCCATTTCTCAGGGACCACAAAATCTCCTCAGCAACCTCAGTCTTTAACCCAAGATCTCAGGGAGAGGGTAGCCTGGTTTGGAGGAGCCCCCTCCCACTCTACCTGACCTGCATGTACCCTTGACTTCAGATGAGAGGCTGCGCAGGACCAGAAAGAAGGCTGGAGAGGAGAGGGGAGGCAGGGAGAGAGCTCAGCCAGCAGCCAGAGGCCAGCAGGAGGCTGATCCTGGCTGTGGGAACAATGGGGGCTTCCCTCTGCTGCAGCCCAGCAGGGCCCGCTGACCTGAGTCCTTGACTACCAGGTCCCTAGGGAAAGAACCTGAGCCTGGATCCTAGGAAGGGAGGGAGAGGTCTCTGTGGGCAGGGCCCATGCACACCCCAGGAAGAGCGGATATCCACAAATCTCTGTGACCTGCCAGTCACCAGACCCAGCACAGGGCATGACTATGTCAATGTGACCTAGGACCGGATCTGGGCCTGGCTCTACTGCCCCTCCTCAGCTGGGCCCCAAGAAGTGGAAAACAGTGTCCTATGCAGCTGTCCTTCCCAGGTGTTCCCAGGTGACCTCCCTCCCTGAGGAATGGGCCTTCCCCTCCAATGGGGAAGAAATGTCACGTGCTGGTCCCCAGGGAAGGACTGGCCCCTCTATACAAGCAGCTCCCCCATAGGGAGCCCAGAAAGAACAATAGGTTGTTCTACCTAAAACACAATTTATATGTGAGTGATAAAAGACACTATAGACAATATTTTGGAAAATTTGACAGGTCAGAAAAAATATCTGAGTTATACAGAGATTAATATCCAGAATGTAAAAAGAACAAGTGAAATCGATAAGTAAAGAGCAGCAGCTCAGCAGAAGAAACAGAAAAGGTAGACACTACCATCCAGAGAAACTCCCATGGAAAATTCATACAGAGGAGGATCAATTGCATTAGTAAATGGGAAAATGCAAATTAAAACCAACCATCAGAGGGTCGTTTTGCTCCCATTAAATTCATAAAAAGTTAAAAGGTTGGTTATTCCCAGTGGTGTGAGAATATTGTGAGAATATTGGCAGTCTCAAAAGCAATTGGTGGCAATATAAGTTAGTGTGTCCTTTAAGAAATCAATCTGTCAAGATCTCTCAAAATATTCCATGTGTATCCACTTCCTGCAGACAATTCTGTTTCTAGGGTCGATGTGAGAGAATGAATCGTGCGCACAAAGAGCCATATATAAAAGGTTGTTTGTTGCAACATTTTAAATCACAGTGAAGCTTAGAAACAAATCAAATAGCCATGAATAGGACAGGAACTAAATAAATGATGCCCCATCCCCAGCACAGGGCAGGAGAAGGAAGAAGGACATAGACCTAGCCTGCACTTATCAGCCCACCCAAGTGTATTTAGTCCAAAAAAAAATCAAGCTGCAGCGGGGCGTGGTGGGGCATGCCTGTAATCCCAATGACTAAGGAGGCTGAGGCAGGAGGATCATGAGTTCAAAGTCAGCCTCAACAATTTATCAAGGCCCTAAGCAACTCAGTGAGACCCTGTCTCTAAATAAAATACCCCAAAAGGCTCGGGATGTGCCTCAGTGGTTAAGCGCCCCTGGGTTCAATCCCTACCAAAAAAATAAAATCAAGCTGCTGCATGACACAAATTATAGAACCTCACCTGCATCAGTTAAAATGAAGATGAAAAGGATATAGCCAGGGTCCCTGCGGCCTGTCGTCGTGCCTGCGCGGTGCTGGCAGCGGGCAATGCCTAGCTCCTTGTCCACCCCACTGTTGCTTTCTTGGGCGCCGCTCCCCCGGCTGACCCGACACGACACGCTGGTAGGGCGACACTGGTTCCTCCTGGACTCCTGGGTGCTGCTCTGAGCTGTGTCACCCATCACACCAGAGAGCTGGCGGGCACTGTGGGGAAAAAACAAAGCAAGAAGAAAGTAGAGGAGGTACTGGAAGAAGAAAAGGAATATGTGGTGGAAAAAGTTCTCGGTGGTCGAGTAGTAAAGAGCCACGAGGAGTACCTCCCAGAGCGCAGGGGTGCGCAGATGAGGCAGCGCACGGGAGCCCGAAGAGAACCTGATTGTCCCGACCTCATCGCTGAGTTTCCATAGTCGCAGAAAGCAGCACAGGAGACGATGCATCTGGGCGAGGCAAGTGTAAAGCTGATTCTGATTCTGAAGATCAGGGAGAAGAGAGCCAAGCAAGGAAGAAAAGAGAAGAGTCTGGAAAGCCACCCGGCTTGGCCCGGGTTTGGAGCAGGAGCAGATTATTGGAGCCACCGATTCCCCTGGAGAACTCATGTTCCTGAGGCGATGGAAAAACTGTGATGAGGTTGACCAGGTCCCTGCCAGGAAGCCAATGTCAAGTGCCCATGGGTTGTCATAGCCTTCTGTGAGGGAAGGCTGACGTGGCATTCCTTCCCCTCGGAGGATAACAAAAAAGATGACACTCTCCTGAGTGCCACCAGTCCCTGTCACCTCTGGCTGGGGGTTTCAGTGGGGAAGGAGTTCTACTTGCCTTGACACCATAATGGAAGTTGAGAAGATGTCCTTTGAAGAGTCAGTCTAGTTTCTGCAGCAGCCCAGGTGCATTGAAGCCGCTCTAGTTTGCACACCCATCCCTGAGGAGCGGAAATGGCGATCCCCTCTACCCTTGACTGAGAAAAGCCAGGGGCCTTCTATGAAGGTCGATGTTTGCAGAATCGGGTGTGGGAAGCCAAAAATGCTGTTGTTCTTCAAAGAGCGTCTCCACAACCCACAGTCTTCTTTCCAGCAGTGTTAATTCTGTATTTTTACAGCATGTGTGTCATTTCTGACTATTGCCGGTGCATTATTTGGGGGAGGAGAGGGATGGGAGAGAGAAGAAGGGATCGTCTTTGTTAAAATATGGACCCTGATTGGGGAAATGGCGAAAGAGTGGAAAGAACAAGTAACTCATGGTTTGGTTCTGTGTACAGAAAATCTTACCTTTTCAAAAAAAAAAAAAGGCATTGGCCCCATAAATGAGGACTGTGAGAGACTTTAAAAGCTGTCAATGCCTGAAAGCCATAAGCCAAGGTGTCCCCTGCCTGAGTTAATGTCATGACCCACAAAGGACTAAGCCTGTTCTGAAGTTACCAAAGCTGCCATTCTGGAGATGGAAACTGACCTGGATGGGAGGCCTTTTCTTGGAGAGTCTACACAGCAGATCATTCTGTCTTAGATGTGCTAATTCTCACAATCAGACAAAAAGACCCTTTCTTTTCCAATTACGAATTTATAATAGAATCAGCTTGTCCTGCGAAGCCACTGACTAAAGTACTAGAGGAGGGCCAAAGGGGGTACAGGAGATGGAAGAGTGGGGTAAGAGGAGAGCCCGCACTCTAGGGATGGAAACTGGGGGAGCCTCTGCTTTCCTAACTTTGAACTCTAAAACCGTGAGTGGCAGGGTCCAGTCACTGACAGTACAAGTTTGATTAAGTCAGTTCAAAGGTTGAGAGGTTTCCCAAGCCCTGGTCTCAGGAGATTAGCGTTTATATTGGGGCAGGGGTTTACTTTAAACACATTTAAAAACTTTTTTTGAAGAAAAAAAAAAACTCATGAATTGACTGATACCCAAAATGCTGTCTTGAATCATGAAACCCAAAAGTTCTTGATATCATCTAGACCTGCATCTAGAGCTGTATTGTAAAATCTTTTTAGGCATGTGTTAGGTTTCTATGAAATTTTTGTTTAAAGGTAAACTTCATACACACTGTCAGTTTTTGTCTTAATAAAACAATAGACTTATTTTTTAAAAAAAATATATAGACACTGTGTGTGGGTGGGTGTGTAAACAGGAAAGAGTATGTGCAAAACTTATCTCCAGATGCTGCCAGAGGCCAAGTCACTGCGCTGCGGCTGAGAACTCCAGCCCCTCACTCCAGCCCGCTGGCTTCAGGAAGCTCTGTGCTCACCACCCCGCAAGGCCTCCTCCTGCAGTGGCCTTCAGCAAGCGGAGGAAAAGGGGTTTATGGTATGTCTGTATGTCGGCTATGCAGAACCTCCACTCCTTCAACTCCTTCACTGATGCAAGCAAGGGTCATGACCTGCTTCCTACCGGCCATGAGGATTATATTTATATGAGAATTCAACAGAGCAATGGCAGGAAGACCTTTACTACTGTCCAAGGGATCACTGAAATTAGGAAAGGTGTTTAGGAAGAAATTTGCCAGGCTGGGGTTCTAGCTCAATGGTAGAGCGCTTGCCTAGCACATGTGAGGCACTGGGTTTGATCCTCAGGACCACATGAAAATAAGCAAGATAAAGGTATTATGTCCATCTACAACTAAAAACAATTCTTTTAATAGAAAAGGAGAAATTCGTCTGCAAGGGTACTGTGATTGAACTTCCAGAGTATGGAGAAGTAATTCAGCTAGAGGATGACCAGCCCAAGAACACAGGCCAGTTCCTGATAGAGACTGGACTGGCCACATGCCTGCAGCCAGAGGCTCACAGGTTCTCAGTGCTGCGGCTCACTGAGACAGAAGTTTGCAATGAGTACAATTTCCCTTCTATCCCTTGCCACAGTTTAAAAACCTTGCGGCTTGTGTAAAGTAACCATTTGGGGTCCTATTTAACTTGGACTAGTGTAACTCCTTCATGCAATAAACTGAAAAGAACCCAAAAAATTAAAAAAATAGATGCTACCAGAGATAACCTCTGGTACCAGAGATAAGATCTGGGGAGGGGTGTATGGCTGAGGTAAGACAAGGGGTGCAAAGAGTGTCTTTCCTATTTTGCTTGGTATTCTGCTACACTGAGTATTTTTACAATAAAATGCCTTTAAGTTATGCTAGTTTGAACCTAAAATGAATGTACCCCAAAGGTTTACGTGTTGAAGGTTTGGCCTGTGGTGCTGTTGGGAGGTGGAGGATCCTGATACAGGATGGGGCCTGTTGAAGGAAGTTAGATCAGTGGGTGCGTACCTTTGAAGGGGATATTGGGACTCTGGACCCGCCTCCTTTCTGTCCCTCATGAGGCCTCCTAGCTGTATGCTTCCTCCATAGTGTCCTGTGCTGTCACAGGCCCAAAGCAACAGACCAAGGGACCATGGATCTAAACCTCTGAAACCAAGAGCCAAAAGAAACCTTTGCTCCTTTCAGGTTGGTTACTCAGGTATTTTATTACAGTAATGAAAAGCTACTAACACCAGTTAAAAGAAGAAGAAGGAGGAGGAGGAGGAGGAGGAGGAGGAGGAGGAGGAGGAGGAGAAAAGATAAAGAACCAAACCCTGTGCACACCCGAAATTCAGGAGGCTGAGGGAGGAAGATCGAAAGTTCAAGGTCAGCCTCAGCAACTTAGCAATAACCTGTCTCAAAATAAAAAATAAAAAAGGCTGGGAGTGTAGCTCAGTGGTAAAGCACCCCAGTACCAAAAATAAATAAATAAATTGAGGATTGAAACCAGGGACCCTCTACCACTGAGCTACATCCCCAGTTGTTTGTATTTGTTGAGACAGGGTCTCACTAAATTGCCAAAGTTAGCCTTGAACTTTTAATCCTCTTGCCTCAGCCTCCTGGGTCACTGGGATTATAGGTATACGCCATCGTACCTGGCTCAAAAAAAAAAAAAAAAAAAGTGCTTTGAATGACTGCTGTAGCCAATGGGAAATTGGGAAGTCCACAGTTACAGCAGACTTGCCCCACACAGCAATGGAGGGCTTCACATGTGTTGCCCTGGCCAAGGCTCCAGACAGTCTCATTTCAGTGTCCTCTCTGGGGGGTTATCTTCCATGTGCTGTGTCCTCACCAGCTCCCTTACACTTCAGTTACACACTTCTTCTGACCTCTCATTTGCCCCACAAGCTCAACGGGACTGCCTGAAACCCTGTTATGTCCACCCTTGACTTGTCACTTGACTTGTCAAGAAGAAGAAGAAGAGAAGAAGAAGGAGAAGGAGAAGGAGAAAGAGAAGGAGAAGAAGAAGAAGAAAAGATAAAGAACCAAGTGTTGAACCACCGTATCAACACGGTGACCATGCACGTGTTCACACGAAAGCCCATACACAGATGTCTACCACGCCTTTATTCATGATTGCCACAATGCAGCGACCCTCTCATCTCTGTTGGTCGTTAATTAAGGAGATACTGGACTCAGGGGCCATGGGGGATAAAGAAAAGACCGACACACATAGGGAGAAAAAGCTGGGGCCAGGGGGGTAGCCAAGCCCTGGTGAGGCTTGACTGACTCAAGAGCTAGCTCAGCAAGTTTATTACACAGGTTTCCTCCAAAGGTTATCTGTGGGAAAGTTTCAGCAAAGCAGGCAATCTGAAGGACGCGGGACTGGGGAGATAGTAAGGTCATCTTGTTTTGCTCAGAATTCACTATCCCTGGGAGAAGGTGCTAAACTCAAGTCCTCAAATGATAGAGCCACGCTGCCTTGGCACAAAACCACCCTGGCAGGTGTTACCATAGCATCTGGGGCATCCTAACCTGCACCTGTGCAGAGGCAGCTCTCAGCACAAACACAGCCACAGAGTCAGACGGGCCATAATTTAGATCACTGCTCTCCACGCCACAAAACAGAAACAGCCCAGAAGTTCCTCAACAAATGACTGGTTAAAGACACCACAGACCACTACTTAGTGATGGAAGGGAGTGAGTGAACTATTGATGCATGCAGTAACCTGGACGGATCTTAAGGAATCCACGCTGCATAAGAAAGACAGCCTCAAGACTGTAGAATTCCATTTATATAACATCCTTAACCTGGCAGACTTACAGAAGGGCAGCACATTAATGGTTGGCAGGGGCTGAGACTGCTAGGAGAGGGAGAGTGGGTGTGGCTCTAAAGGGATAGGGGGAGGACTTTCTCAGCAGCACATGGATCCTTCTATAAAATTGACAATACATTATGCCACAAAGCAACTCTTAGCAAATACAAAAAAATAGAGATACTACCTTGTATTCTATCAGATCATAGTGGAATGAAATTAGAAATCAATGATAAAAAATAGAAACTACTCCAACACCTGGAGACTAAGTAAAACACTATTGAATGATGCATGGACAGCAGAAATCAGGGAGGAGATGAAAAAATTCTTAGCAGTAAAGAAGAACACCAATAAAGCATATCAAAATCTCTGGGACACTATGAAAGCAGTGCTAAGAGGAAAATTCATTGCATAGAGCTCATTCAATGAAGGAATAAAAAGTAAACAAATAAATGGCCTAACATTACGTCTCAAAGTGTTAGAAAAAGAACAGATCAACACCAGGAGTAATAGAGGAGATGAAATAACTAAAATCAGAACTGAAACAATGAAATTGAAACAAAAGAAACAATAGAAAAAAATAAAACAAAAAGTTGGTTCTTTGAAAAAATAAACCAAATTGATAGACCCTTAGCCACACTAATGAAGAGAAGGAGAGAAAAAACTCAAATTACTACAATTCATGATGAAAAAGGAAATATCACAATGGACACTATTGACAACACAAAAAAACATAATTAGAAGCTATTTTGAAAATCTATACTCAAACAAAATAGAAAATCTCAAAGACATCAACAAATTTCTAGAGACATATGATCCACCCAAACTGAATCAGGATTAAATTAAACAGATCAATTTCAAGCAATGAAATAGAAGAAGCCATCAAAAGCCCATTAACCAAGAAAAGCCCAGGACCAGACAGATTCTTAGCTGAGCTCTACAAGACCTTCAAGGAAGAACTTAAACCAATACTCCTCAAAGTATTCCATGAAGTAGAAAATGAGGGAATCCTTCCAAACTCATTCTATGAAGCTAATATCACCCTGATACCAAAAGCAGACAAAGACACATCAAGGAAAGAAAAATTCAGACCTATATCCTTCATGAACACAGATGCAAAAATTCTTAACAAAATTCTGGCAAATCACATACAAAAACATAGTAAAAAGATAGTGCATCATGATCAAGTGGGGTTCATCCCAGGGATGAAAGGTTGGTTCAATATCTGAAATCAATAAATGCAATTCATCACATCAATAGATTTAAAGTTAAGAATCACATGATTATTTCAATAGATGCAGAAAGAGCATTTGATAAAATACAGCACCCCTTCATGCTCCAAACACTAGAAAAAATAGGGATAGCAGGAACATACCTCAATATTGTAATGGTTGTCTATGCTAAGCCCATGGCCAACATCGTTCTAAATGGAAAAAAATGGAAAGCATTCCGCCTAAAAACTGGAACAAGGCAGGGATGCCCTCTTTCACCACTTCTATTCAACATCATCCTTGAAACTCCAGCCAGAGCAATTAGACAGACCAAAGAAATTAAAGGGATATGAATAGGAAAAGAAGAGCTCAAACTATCCCTATTTGTCATCGACATGATTCTGTATTTAAAGGATACAAAAAGTTCCACCAGAAAACTTCTAGAACTCATAAATGAATTCAGCAAAGAAGCAGGATATAAAATCAACACTCATAAACCTAATGCATTTCTATTCATAAGTGATGAATCCTCTGGAAGAGAAATTAGGAAAATTACCCCATTCACAATAGCCTCAAAAAATAAAAATAAAATACTTGGGAATCAATCTAACAAAAGAGGTGAAAGACCTCTACAATGAAAACTACAGAACACTAAAGAAAGAAATTAAAGAAAACATTAGAAGATGGAAAGATCTCCCATGTTCTTAGACAGACAGAATTGTCAGAATTATTGTCAAAATGGCCATACTACCAAAAGTACTATACAGATTCAATGCAATTTCTATTAAAATCCCAATGACATGCCTCACAGAAATAGAGCAAGCAATCATGAAATTCATTTGGAAAAATAAGAGACCCAGAATAGCCAAGCAATCCTTAGCAGGGAGAGCAGGAGGTATCACAATACCAGACCTCAAACTATACTACAGAGCAATAGGAACAAAAGCAGCATGGTATTGGCACCAAAACTGATATGTAGACCAATGGTACAAAATAGAAGACACAGAGACAAATCCATGTAAATACAGTTATCTTATACTAGACAAAGGAGCTAAAAACATACAATGGAGAAAAGATAGTTTCTTCAACAAATGGTGCTGGACAAACTGGAAATCCAGCAAAATAAAATTAAACCCCTATCTCTCACCCTACACAAAACTCAACTGGAAAGGGATCAATGACCTAGGAATTCGACCAGAGACCCTGCACCCAAATCTTCATCGTGTTGGCTTAGGACTAGACTTCCTTATAAGACTCCCAAAGCACAAAAAATAAAAGCAAGAATCAATAAATGGGATGGACTCAAACTAAAAAGCTTTTTTTTTTATCAGCAAAGGAAACAGTCAAACAGTCAATAATGTGAAGAGAGAGCCTACAGAATGGGACAAAATCATTACCACACGCACCTCAGATAGAGCACTAATCTCCAGAATTTATAAAGAACTCAAAAAACTTAACACCAAAAATACAAATCACCCAATCAATAAATGGGCTAAGGAACTTCACAGAAGATACACAATTAATCAATGAATATATGAAAAAATGTTCGACATCTCTAGTAGTTAGAGAAATGCAAATCAGAACTACCCTAAGATTTCATCTAACTCCAATTAGAATGGCTATTATCAAGAATACAAGCAATGGTGAGGATGTGGCGGGGGGGAAGGTACACTCATACATTGCTGGTGGGATTGCAAATTAGTGCAGCCACTCTGGAAAGCAGTATGGAGATTCCTCAGAAAACTTGGAATGGAACCACCACTTGACCCAGCTATCCCACTCCTAGATTTATACCCAAAGGACTCAAAATCAATATACTACAGTGACACAGCCACATCAGTGTTTATAGCAGCTCAATTCACAATGGTTAGATTGTGGAACCAACCTAGATGCCCTTCAATTGATGAATGGATAAAGAAACTGTGGCATACATACACAATGGAATATTAGTCATCTAGAAGAATAAAATTATGGCATTTGCAGATAAATGGATGGAGTTGGAGAATATCATGCTAAGTGAAATAAGTCAATTCCCCAAAACCAAAGGCTGAATGTTTTCTCTGATAAGTGGATGATGATACATAACAGGGGGGAGGAGGGGATAAGGGAAGAATGGAGGAATGTTGGATTGTGTAGAGGGAAATGAGGGGAGGGGTGGGGACAGGGAGAAGGAAAGATAGAGGAATGAGATAAACAGCATTACCCTACATACATGTATGATTACACAAATGGTGTGACTCCACATCACATACATCACAAATGAAAAGTTATACTCCATTTGTGTACAATGAATCCAAATGCACTCTGCTGTCATGTATAACTAGATAGAACAAACAATAAAAAATAAAAATTTTAAAAAGGAATGGGGGAGGGAGAGCTTCGTAATGATGAAGTAATCAGTGTCTTGATTACAGTGGCGCATGCCTGTAATCCCAGCAGCTCAGGAGGCAGGAGGATTTCAAGTTCAAAGCCAGTCTCAGCAACTTAGTGAGGCCCTAAGCAACTTATTGAGACCCTGTCTCTAAACAAAATACAAAAAAGGGATGGGGATGTGGCTCAGTGGTCGAGTCTCTGAGTTCAATTTGGGGTGCCAAAAAAATGGATGAAAAAGACCAGGGACCTCCTGCATGCACTATCTTTGAACTTCCTATGAATCTATAATTATTTAAAAGTTAAAAGAAAGAAAAGAGGGATATCTGGGTTGTTTCCTGTTTCGTTTTGTCTTGCTTTTGTTTTGGCTTTTACAAATAAAGTTGTTACGAGCACTCATTTACAGCCTTTTTCATGGACGTAAGTTTTTATTTCTCTGACATGATGTGGACAATCGGGAGCAGTCCTTCTGTGTCTGCTCTGTTGATACAGAGTCCAGGCACACGGGGGCGCACACCTGTAATTCCAGCCACTCGGGAGGCTGAGGTAGGAGCATCACAAGGTCCCGGCCATCCTCAGTAACTCAGTCCCTAAACAACTTAGACCCTGTCTCAAAACTAAAAATTAAAATGGGCTGAGGATTGTAGCTCAGTGGTAAAGCTCCTCTGAGTTCAATCCCCAGTACCAATAAGTTAATAAATAAATGGAGCCCAAAATAAATATTTAAATTAAATTTAGAAGTCCATTGCTCTGCCAGCTGGAGTGGGAGATTTGGGGTTGGGAGCATCTCCTGACTCCTCCCAGGGCCGAGAGCTTGATAGACTCTCATTAAATTCTTGCTGGAGGTAATGATCCTGGTGTTACCTGAACAAAACTCTGAGATTTTCTGCAGCCAGATCTTCCAGAACTTTCTCATCTCTATTCCAGGACACCCGTTTTGCCACTGGGAAGGAGCTGGCCTTCAGCGGGGGTGGGGCGGGGAGTGAAGCGAGAAGACTGGAAGTGACAGCAGCCTGCTTGGAAGACTGGCGGCTGCCGTGCCATCCTATCCCACTAGGGGGAAGCAGAGGACGAAGAATGGTTCCCAGTTCTCCGGAGCCCAGAGCATCTCCAGCGATCCGAGGGAAGGGCTCTGACCAAGCCTGTTCCCAACCTGCCTGATGCAGGTGCAAACCAACTTGTGCGTCCCCAACGCCTGATAAAGAGGGAGTCCCACTGCCAAGCAAGGTCTCCAGATCTTGAGATTAAACGTGGAGAAGGAGCAGTGTCGCGAGCTCAGGGTGGTCACCCCCTCCCCGGCTTCTTTCCTTTCCTGCGATCTGAGATTAGAGAAGCTCCCCTTGCTTTTCGCCGTCAGGGATCAGGATGTTCCAGAAGCCTGAATCTCCTAGGGTTACTGTAATGGTTAAATACAATAAGTGAAGCACCTTGAGCAACACCTGGCACCCAGTAAGCCATCTGTAAGCATCTCCCTGCGCCCCCTGCCGTCCCTGGCTTAGTTCTGCATCTAGTACGGACTCCAGCTGCAGTATCCTTTATGGCCACTAGGAGATGGTATGGGATCACAGTGCTGGCTTTGCGCACAATCGGATCCTCTCTGGGGAAAAGGAGAGCATTCTGAGCCTGGTGAGCCGCGGAATTGGTGCGTCGGAGAGAGACTGGATCTTGCCATCTTGTGCGGGCGTTGCCCACACTTGCTGTACAGCCCGGAACGGGGCCAGGATAGACCATGAAAAGACAACAGGTGGGAGGGATTCAAGAAGTGGAAACACCACAGATCCTCATGCTGGGGCTCCCAGAATCCTTTCCCACAGCCCCATTTTAGAGCTGGCCATTGTGGCGACTGGATCAACCGTCCCAGTCCCGACATCTTCCCCAAAATTACGGGTTCAAGAGGGGTAGAGTACAGCTCAAGACATCTCCTGGCCTAAGCATTCTTATTCAATACATTGGACTGGATTAAGACCTGAATTAAGAAACTCAAAACCTGCAAAACATGAACCAGTTAACTCCTCTAGTCTTTTTAAAATTTATTTATTCGTTCATTCACTCACTCACTCTTTCTGTAGTACACTAGACACCCCTCCCAGGACTTTGTGCATGTTAAACAAAAGGCTCTACCACTTAGCTACAAGGCCAGCCCTGTTTATCATTTAAAAAAACATAAATCAGATTGCTTCATTCCCTTTTTAAAATACTCCAATGGCTGCCCCACACCCCTACTATGTATTGAAGGCCTTTCCCCATAACCTCACATAATCCTGCCCCCTGAATTTCCGCTGACCTCCTTTTCACCTCCATCCTCTCTCCTTGGGCTCAAAGCTCAATGCCAGGCTCTTTCTACATCTGCCACTGTATTTGCAGTTTGCAGTCCCCTCTGTCTGGGACCCTGTCCCTCCAGAAGTTCATCCCCCTCACTTCACTCTGGTCTCTGTTTCCTCCCCACAGTCACTCCCTGATCTGGCTTTATCTTTCTTCCACTACCCTCCCTGTCATCCTATTATATGTTCCTGTGTATATCTATTTGTGACCTTCCTGTCCCAGGAGAATGTAAGTGCTCTGAGGGCCAGGATTTTATCTTCCTGTTGCTATAACACTTGGTAGGAATTTGCTGTTTGCTGAATGAATGTATGAGTTAATGAATTCTTTTACAAAATGTGGAGACTCCTGAAGGATCCCAATGATCACAGCTCTTTGTCAATTTAACTCAATATGTATTCTCAGGTGCCTATTTTGTGTCTACTATACAGGTTTTAGGCATCATATTATTCATTGTAGTAAGAAGAATAAGGTGGAAAATAAATCTGATCCAGGCCCAGGCACAGACCCTAGGCGGGCCTCTCTTTGCAACTCTTCCCATTCTTGGAACAGCAGGTAACCCCATGCCAGCTGGGAGGAGAGCACTCAGAGCGCCAGGGAGGCGTCCCCCAGCAGAGGTTACCGCCGCTCTGCGTCGTTCCTTCATCCTTCCTGAGCCTGGTGTGTCCAAGGTGCAGGAGGTGGGGGGTGATATCCCTCTCCCTCTCCCCCCTCGGGACTGTCACATTCTGGTACCTCTTTCCCCTGAGAGCACTGAGAGCCGCGTAGTACAAGACTTGTGCCTGTTTCCGCCCCAGGGCTGCCTGAGAGTCCAGAGATCCGGGCTGGAGTCTCAGGACAGCCGGCAGGTAGGCACTAGTGCGGAGCACCGCGTTTCCTACGTGACCCGCCGCGAGCGAAGAGCAGGAGGGGCCCCAGGACCACCATAGCTGGGTGTTAGGGAGACTGGGGAGGCTACGTGGGAAAAGGGCGTGCAAGGGCCGGAATCGCCGGGCGGGGGAGGGCAACGTGCTCTGAAACGACTCGTTATGATCCCCGCAGGGCGCCCCCCAGTCGCCGCTATCCCCAGCTGTGTGCCCGCGTGTAACAAGTGTGCAGTTATGTGTGCTTCTGGCGTATGCGCGTGGGCACTTTTACGCTCCCGGGAGGCTGGGTGCAGGGCTTCACTGTTCACACGAAGAGCGCTCAGATAAGGAATATTTTAATTGGGGGACCAAAAAAGAAGAGGAAACGGTTTGGGAAGCTGCGGGAAGAGGATGGGGGTAAGGGCACCGTCTGGTCTTAGATTGGGACACCGTTACTTGACAGCCCAGGCAGGAAGCGCAGGGAGGAAGAGCGCGGGGCCCGCTTCTCGCCCACTCTACGCAGAACTTTTCTTCCCTCCCTCTTCCCTCGCTCTGCCTCTCTCGGGGAGGTCTCCAGGGACTGTCTCTCACATCCATTCTCCTTTCCTCCTTGATTTATGCTGCAGAGTGGAACGACCTTCCCTGACCTCATTTTCATGTCGACGCGAGCACACCCGGAGCCGGCTACGCACATTCCGGGGGAGGCTCGCGCCGACACTCACACACTCACAGCCGAGACCTGAGCTGCTGGACCCTGCCCATCCCTGAGTTCACACCAGCTCCGCCACTATTACGGGCACTGCCAGGGCTGTGGACGCTCAAAGAATAGATCCTCATTAGCATCTTGCTTTGAATATCATTTGCATTTTATTCATTTCATGTCAAAACGCTCAGAACTCTCCCCAGCCCGCACCTCTTCCCAGGGGTTGGGAGTCATGGGCCTCCATCTCAACCGGCTTCCCTTTGGGCCCCACACTTGCTGGCTGCCCCTCACCCCACCCACTCTCGCGCGGCTACCGTCCGCATAAAAAGAGCTGACGTCTCCTGAGCTTTTGGTAAGTTTCGGACCCTGCGCTGAGGGTGCATTATTTCATTTCATCCTTACAGCAAATCCACAGGGCGAAGCACTGTTAGACCCCTTTGAAAGTGGAGGAAACTGAGTCACAAAGGTGCCTTGTCCCAGTCGTAGGGCAAAACACCGAGGAGAACTGAAATCCAAGGCGGCCAGACGCCAAAGCCAGAAAACTTCACCACTTCGCTGATCTGCCTCGTGCAAGGTCAAAGTTAAGGTAAACGGCGGCAATAGGTCTGTTTCCGTACAAGGAAAAAAGTCCATCTCCGGCCCTCCATGACCCTTCCCCCCACCCTGCCACGGGCAGACTAGGGCGCATTCCCAGGACCCGGCTTCTCAGTGCCCCTCTAGCGAAGATGCCCCGTGTCCTGACCCTTTCCAGTGCCGGCTCGGCCCGGTCCGGCCGCAGTGCTTGAGGGGTCGTCTGTCGGCGCTGGCTAGTTAAGAAAAATAAACAACGTTCCAAATGAAGGCGATTCCTTTCAACCCAAGCCCCGCCGGCTGCCAGAGAAATGCAAACAGCGGGGGACCGCCGGAGCCCGCCCCGGCCGCCGCGCCCGAGCTGCGGGTGGGAGGGCCGGACCGAGGTAACCCGAGCCGCCGCGCCGGCTTCCAGCGCGCTGCCCTCCGCCTGCCCCTTCGCCCCTGACCCCGCCGGCTGTGCGCCTGGCCCTCGTCCCCCATTCGCGGCGCCCCCCACCAGGATAGGACCCTGGCCATCGGTTCTCGGCTCCCGAGCTGCCCCCTCCTCCAGCGCGCTTAGCTTGGGCCCCCCATCCCCACCCGCCACGGGGGAGCGCCGACCGAGTCTTGCGCTCGTGGCCGCACGGCTCCTGTCAGCATCGCTCCCCTGCGGCGGCAGCGCGTCAGACCTCAGCGACCGGATCATTAAACACCAAGGGAAAAAATGGACAGGGGATATCAACAAGCCGCCTTAGCAAACTGTTGCCTAGTGGATCGGGGGTGGGGGCTGCTTCCAGGTATGTGCTCTCCCCATCCGGCAGTGTATGGTGGGAGCAGTGAAGGACACCACAGAGAAAGGCCCAACCTGGTAGGGCCTGCCAGGCACAGTATGACCACCGCAGGCCCAAAGGGGTAGCGTATGAGGGGCGGGGGTGGTTCCACTGGGACCCACAGGAGCAGCAGCACTGCTCGCGCCAGGGGCTCATTTACCCCAATCTTCGAGGCCGGGAAAACCTGCACTCGGGACCACCAGGGGGAGCCGATGGGCGAGGGACAATGACCCCACTCCAAACTCCAAGGAAGCTCATCCCGGCGTGCGACCACGCCGGACGCGACAGCGCCGCCGTGGGTTTTAAGGCTATTTGAATGACTCTAAAGAATCCAGTGGTTCCACTTGGGTACGCGCAGTGGAAGGGAGCAGAGAACGATCCCTGGAGCTGGGTGCCGGGCGAGGAGGAAATCCTGGGATCTGGACAAGATGGCCTCACCAACTCGAAGAGGGGTCGTCGCGCCGCGTGGCCCGGCGATGTCGCCTGTCGCAGAGGCCCTGGGATTCGCCACGGCCTCCGTCCTGGCAGGCTACCATTCAGGGACTCCCGAGCCTCGGGGCTCAGAGTGTTGGGGAGGGGCAGGGGTGCACCCGCTTCCTCCGAATTCCTTCATTGCAAACCTGGACCGCACCAAGACAGGCGAGAAAATGTCCGATGTAAAGCTCCCATCCGCTTGCTGAGAATCGGATACGAGCGACGAGGCCGACTGTCCCCTTTATCCCCCAGCTCCTTTTCTCTGGACAGACATATCTGATGGTCTGTCTTAAGTGCAGTCTCCATGCGTCCCTGCCTGAGCTTTCCAGTTCCCAATTATTTCGCGCGGCTGGGAGTCAAGCGCTCTCCCGGGAGCGTTGCTCACACACCTCACACGCACATGCACTCTCGCACATTTCCGCGCCCGGGTCTCTCCGCACTCGCACTACGCTGCGTAGCTCATTGGCTTCGGGGGTATCAAACACCTCTGGAGCTTAAGGCCTTGACTTTCCCGCAGTCGCTCTAGACCTGAACGGCAATCTATACTCATTAAGGGCGCAGGGCCGCGCGCTTGCCTTCACTACCCTTCCCCGCACATGCACGTGTACACCGCTTTAGAGATACCCTTCCTTGCACTTTCGTGAGAGTCAGATGTAAACCCAGGAGAATTCTTTCCCCGAAGATTCCCTATCAGGATTTCAAAAGAAAATTTTTTTCCCATTGTAGTAAAAGAAAAAGTTTGCCCAGAGAGTGGGGGAAAGTACACATCTACAGCACTACTGTCATCTATTCCGAGCTTCCTAAACCGGTTCCTTTCCGCCTGATGACACCGAGCGATTCTGGAAGGAAGGAATCCGTTCCTTATGGATCTTTCAAAAAGCGCCACCTTGAAGAAGGGCGATAAATCTGCTTTGCTTAACTCCGCCATCATTGCTCCTCCCGGACCCTGCCGTGTAGACGTGACCTTAAGGAATTCCCGAGTGGGCAGGTTTGAAAGCCCAGCTCCGAGTTTCTAGGGCAACGTTTGACAGGTCAGCCCCTCGCTCTCCCTCCCCCAAGTCCGGTGCCCCTCTCCCATCTCACCCCCACCCTCGAGCGGGACTCAGACACCGATCCCTGGGCGAGGACGCGGCTGACAGTTAAATTGCAATGTAGGCCGAGGGGGGAAAAGGGACCGTGTCTCTTTAACGGGCCCTGCAGACAAAGCGTCTCCCCTTGGAGCGAGCGGAGCCGGGCGCAGCCGCGCGCAGACCTGTCAGCGCGTCTCCCGCGCTTGGGAGAGAGTTTGCAAAGTCATAATTATATCTCTTAACCTGTCTTGCTCTCTGCAGAAGAAGGTCCCATTATATTGAAATGAGATTATTAGCCATCAAATACTTTCTTTCTCGGGAGTTTTTTTTTTTTTTTAAATTCAAATACCTTAACGACTTGGCAATTGCATTTTGATCAGATTTAGTTGGCGCCCCAGCCCAGCGCGGGAGCCGGGGCGGGAAGGCAGCTGGTTAGGGAGGGTCGATGGGGGTGCCAAAAGAGTTTGCAAAGAAAAGCAGTCCCTGTTTTATCCTTTTCCTAGGTCTCATCCACCGGGTGGAAACCTCTAGGCCTAGGAAGGGGGCGTAATATAAGGTGATTTGGGCGGAGGGGAGCATGCGTTTCCTATGCCCTCCGGATCATCGACTTAAACTGCTTCTTTACTTAAAGGAAAACGACTTTCAGGCGAGGCGGAGGTGGGGCTGAGATGCTGCGGAAATTTAAGGGCTGCAGAAATAGGGGTGGGTCTAGGGCACCAGGTAAGACAGACTGGAGTTGTGGGTCGCCGGCAGAGCTGTTTCCGCTGGAGGCAGGCCCAAGGCTCTCGCGCCAGGTTCCTGGTGGATGGGATTTCAGTGCGTAATAAATGGGGTTTTGCTCTACGCCCAAGGTCTGTCTGGTTTTACCAAAGATTGTGGGCCCCTTGAGGGGGAAGTCCATCTTGTTTCCAGACCCTGGAACGCCTGTCCCTACTGCCAGCCGAGCCAGCCCTCCCTCCCTGGACTAGGGGAGGATGTGAGGTGGAAGATTTTCCAGACTCTAATTGTAAAGCCCTCACTTTGACTTCCCTGGTGGGAGGAGGAGCGGCGCTTGTGTTTTCCTTGGCTTCAGCCCAGACTCAAGGAAAATATGGAGAGGAAGACAGCCACCATTGCCCCCTCCCCCTCCCCACTCTCATACTGCACTTATAATCCTGGTCGGTCTCACCCAGTATCTGGTTCCATCCCATCCTCTTCCTGATGAACACCTCTTTTCAGGTACTCAAAAAGCAAATGAGGGATCCAGGGTTCAGAAACTTGGCTTCCAGGCCAGGCTGAAGCCACACCTCCTTGGACCAGTCAATCCTAGCCGGGTCCTCAGTGTCTCCCTGTGAAAGGCTTAGACTTGAGATCTCTATGGTTCCTTTAATCTCTGACATCATTTCCCTGTCATGAAGTTTCTTAGGCCAAGCGCAGTCTAGAAGCTGAACCACCCAGTCTTCAGAAAAGCAGCCCTGGGGGAGTGGGGAGTGGTAACCAATTCTGGCTTTTAAAACCTCAGCATCCACAAACTTTGGGAAATTTTGATAGTGTCTACAAAAGCTGAAGCACGAAGATCCTGTGACCCAGCAGTCCGAAAGTAGGCATGGCCCCCAACAGAAGTGCAGGCCCGTGTTCACCAGGACAAGATGCAGCTGTCCACTCCCTACCCTGCTAATCAAATAGGCATCCTAGCCAGAAATAAAAGCCTAAGGATTGAGAAGGGAAAGTAGAAATATTTTTATTCATAGATGGCAAGATTGTGCCCATGGAAAACTCAAAAGTATCTACAAACTACTAGCACTATAGTCACCGAATACAAGGTTGATTTACTAAGCTTTATTTCTCCATACAATAAAAGGTTTTTTAAAAGTTTTTTAATTGGTACTAGGGATGGAACTCAAGTACACTTTACCACTGAGCTACATCCCCAGCTGTTTTTATTTTATTTTTTGTTATGTTTTGTTTTTTGTTTTGAAACAGGGTCTCACTTGGTTGCATAGGGCCTAAGTTACTGTGGCTGGCTTTGAACTTGCTATCCTCCTAGCTCTGTCTGCCTTCCAAGTCAGTGGGATTACAGACCTTTGCTACTGCATCTGGCTAGAAAATAAAATTAGTTTTTACAACAATGCTGTCTGAGTCCAGCCTAATACCACAGACTAGATAGCTTATAAACAGAAATTTATTGGTCACAGTTCTGGAGGCTGGAAGCCCAGGATCAAGGTGATAGCAGATCCAGTGTCTGGTGAGGGCCTTGATTCGCACAGATGGCAGCTCCTTGCTCTGTGCTCACATGGTGGAAATGGCCAGGCAGCAGTCTGGCCGTCTTTAATAAGGGCACTAATCTCATTAATGAGAACTCTGCCCTCACAAGCTAATCACCTCCTAAAAGCCCCCTCCTCCTAATTCCAGCACTTCGATTTAAACATGAATTTTAGGGAATGCAAGCATTCAGGTTGTAACAAATGCCAGAGTTGGGTACTAGATAAAAGATGAGGTTTCTTTTGAGACATAAAAATATTCTAAAATTGTGATGATGGTTACATATACATATGTGAATATTCCAAAAGCTTCTGAATAGTATGTTTTAAGTAGGTGAATGTATGGTATGCAAATTTTGGCTGTTTAAAAGGTGTCTCACAAAAAGGTAAAGAGTACATTATTTCTAAGGCTCTTCTGCCTATACTCATCACCACTGCTTGGAATAATTCTTTATAAAAATGCAATTCAGAAGAGCAGCAAACCCCATTAAATGCCCAGGAATAAATCTAATGAAAAATGTCCAAGATCTTTACACCAAAACTACAAAACATTAAGAGAATTTAAAGACCTGAATACAGTAGTCCCCTCCCCTTCTGTTGTTTCAGTTACCATGGTCAACCATGGTCCAAAAATATGAAATGAAAAATTGGAGAAGTAAACAATGCACAAGTTTTTAATTGTACATTGTTTCTTTAATTTAATTTTTAATTGCCCACCATTCTGAGATCTCTTACCATCCTGCTTCATCCAGGCTAGATAATTATCCCTTTGTTCAGTGTATCCACACTGTATACACTACTTTCCCATTAGTCATCTAGTAACCATATTGTCAGATTGATTGTGGTATCACAGTATTGTGTTCGAGTATCCCTTATTTTGCTTAATAATGGTCCCAAAGTGCTAGAGTAGTGATATTGGCAATTTGGATACACCAAAGAGAAGCTGTAAAGTACTTCCTTTAAGTGAAAAAGTGAAAGTAGAGCAAGATGTTTTGCATAGATGGAAGACAGAGACAGAGACCATGTTCACATGACTTTTATTACAGTATATCATTATAATTGTTCTATTATTTTTTCTTGAAAATCTATTACTGTGCCTAATTTATAAATTTATTATAGTTTATAATTTAAATCTTATCACAGATATGTATGCATAGGAAAAAACATAGTATATTTAAGGTTAATAACTATTCATGGCTTCAGCGTCCACTGGGGGTCTTGGAAGTTATCCCCTGTAGATAAGTGGCAACTACTATTAATGTGGAGTTGTACTGTGTTCACAAATAGGAAGATTCATTTTGCAATGATGTTAATTCTCCAAACTCACCCACAGATTCAAGGAAATTCCTATCAAAACCCACTAAGTTTGTTTGTAGAAATTGGATCTGATTCCATGGCCCCCTGCACCCTGGACACTGTCGAAAAAGATCCAAGGGTTCCATTTTTTTCCTACATGGAGGGTTATAAGTGGCCATGAGTGAAAGACCCTTAATCATAAAATCAAGAACCCTGGAAACCCCAAAAAGGAGTCAAATAGGGAAATAAAGGCTGGGGTGGTAGCTCAGCGGCGGAGCGCTTGCCTGGCATGTGCGGCACTGGGTTCAATCCTTAGCACCACATAAAGATAAATAAAATAAAGGCATGTGATCCATCTCCAACTACAAAAAAAAAATGGTGGCCAGCTTTTAAGAAAAAAAAAATAGGGAAATAAAATTAAAATTAAAATTAATTCCACTAATTTTAAACAGACTCTTATCATGCTTTCAGTAGACACAAGAGAAAGACCATAATTTACTAAATACATTTTCATTTAAATAAGGGTGGCAGAGAGGAGTTGTCACCTTCCACAAATGGTATCATGGGGGATATGGTTCCCATGCTGGGGATATGGCTCTCTTCAATGTACCTAGAGGTGTGCAGGGATTCTTCTGGCAAAGACTTGGAGAGTGGGTCACTGAATTCCTTAGGCCACGTGCCCATGGGCACCAGCTTGTGCAGTTGGGTGGCACTGCGCCAAGACAGCAGTTGGGTCTTGGCCTTGGCTTTGGGCTTTGGGAGGCTGTAGGAGAGTTGAGACCTCAAGAAAATCACCGGAGGAGACGGCAGCCTCCTCCCTGAGGACAGGCTGGGAAGCACCTGATGTGTGGGACGCACAGCTGGAGGAGGCCGGGGTTGCAGCACCACCCTGGGCCTCAGGCTGCACCCACAGAGGCAGGGCTCCGAGCCACGCTGCACCGAAAGACAGAGTTTGTTGACTGGTGAGGAAGAGGGCAGAGTCCCCAGGATCCCCTCAGTCTCCCATCTTGATCCTTTGGGGAGCCAGGCTTTCCTAAAAAGGGGGGGTGGCATTCAGATCCATTGAATCTGACATTCAGTGGATGTCAAGAGACATCAAGAGATGCCAGGACAGGACTCCCCACCCCAGGTCATACTCAGAATCTTTCCAGACGATGGTCTCCTGTAATGGAGATGTAGAGGCAGATGCTGCAACAGGGTATCTCTTCATTTTCTCTACAAAAGGAAGCGAAAGAGAGAGATTGAGAAGGGGGGCTGTGGGGAGTGGGTGGCTAGGAAGATCAGGGAACCAGAGGAGTTCCCAGGGAAGAGGAAGAGGAGGAAAAAGAGACACGTCTGCTCCCCTCCGGCTGGAGGGTAACCCAACGCCTGCCTTCCAACACACACCTCGAGTGGGAAGACCAGTCAGACTAATTCTTGTCTACCGTCTGGGCTGGACTGAAAGGTGAGGCGGGGAGGACAGGAAAGATGAGAGAGAAGACTCGTCTTTTTCTCTACCTCTTGCATTAGCTTTTTTGAGTCCATGAAAATCTAATTAGTACATGTTGTTAAAGGCCCTTGTCCCTACTATGATGTCACAGATGTGTGGACTAGTAAGCCCCCAGACCCTTGTGTTGAGTCACTGGGATGAGGACCCCAGGGTCTTCTTGGAGCCTGGAAGATCCTGCTTCTTCCCCTGACGGTCCACCAAAAGTATCCAGACCACAAATACGTCGGGTCTTTCTGTGCCTGCATTCCTGTGTGCCCATCACTATGGGACCTAAAATAAGGAATTTGGCACCCTCCCCGCCCTCAGGGGTGTGCCAGCTGGCTGGGGAGAAGTATACACAGGAGACCAGTGTCAATGCCCCCGGCATGGCTCAGACATGGTGGAGGGAACATGTTAACCGCAGGAGTTAATAAGACCCTTCCCTGGAAGCCAGGGAGTCCAGAAGTCTCCTGCCAGGGGAAGAATGGCAGAGGCAGGCCTGGGGACGGGTGGATGAGATGCTGGTGGAGGAACCAAGCAGAAGTTACCAGGGAAAATGCAAAGCTGGATCAGAAGCCAAAACACCAGTTTGATTGGAGCAATAGATTTACTTGGTGAGAACCAGACAGAGTGGGCTGACCAAGCAGTGTAGAACCCACCACTGGGGCCCTACGTGCCAGGGTGAGGGTTTGGGGCGTACTGAGGGTCATGAAAAGCCTCTGGGAGAGGTGACAGGCTGGAGAACTATATCAGACAGAGTCCCCCCAGGAAACAGATGGGGTATCCCACCCAAGCTTGGAACACTGAGAACAGGTTGATAAAGAATCTGTTTATTGCATAAGGCAGCTGTTAACAATCACCTTAAATTGGGTGGCTTAAAACAACAAATTTATTTCTCTCACAGTTCAGGAAGCCAGAAATCCTACATGAAGATGTAAGCAAGGTAGGTTCCCTCGGGGGCCCTGAGGGAGCCATCCTGGGCCTCTTACCTCCTTCCTGGTGGCCAACAATTCTTAGCAGCCCTTGGGTCATAGCTGCACCACTCCAGTCTCTTCCTCCACCACCCTAAGCTCCCATGTTGTCCTTCACATGGCCTTCTGGTAAGGACGCCAGTCACTGGATTTAGGACCACCCTAAATCGATATGATCTCACCTTTACTAAACATCTACAAAGACTCTCTTTCCAAATAAGGTTTCATTCTGAGTTCCTCGGTAGACATGAGTTGTGGAGAGATGCTATTCAAAAGGACTACAGGTATGGACAGGTAACCCCAAGGGATAGGGCAGTATCCATAGAACAAATTGTAGCCATTCCTAGACCTTCAGAGTGCGGCAAAGAGCAAAGACTGGTGTGGTGGCACCTGCCAGTCATCCCAGCACCTCCGGGAGGCTGAAGCAGGAGGATCTCAAGTTCAAAATCAGCCAATAAACTTAGAGACCCTAGTTGAAAATAAGAAGGTAAAAGGGTCTGGGGACATAGCTTGGTAGTAGAATGCCCCTAGGTTCAACCCCCAGTACCACCAAAAAAAAAAAGTTCACTTCAAGAGAGCTGCGATCTTTGGTGGAACCCAAATCAATGCTTGTGGAAGGAGCAGGGCAGCAAGTTCCCACCCTCACTCTCCTCCTCCTTCAGATCTTTGGCCAGAGGTGTCATAGAAGACAGCCATGCAGCCCACGCAGAGCTACCTCCCAAGTGGCTCCAGAGAGGCAAGAGAGAGCCAAAACAGTGACATGATGCCAAGTCGCCGACAGTCGCCACAGCAGACAGAGGAGCCAGGAGGCCATTCCAGAAAGTGCAAGGTCTGGACAGGGTATGAGGAGCAACATGTCTCCCTCAGTTCTTGGGCCTGGTCTTCAGTCCTAGATGAGCTCCAGAGCCCATCTGTGTCAAGATCTTGAGGCTAAATGGATGGACTCCATAATCCCAGCAATTTAGGAAGCTGAAGGAGGATTGCAAGTTTGAGGCCAGCCTTGGCCACCTAGCAAGACCCTGCCTCAGTATTTTTTAGAAAGGGTGAAATTGAGGGCAGGTGCTTGCGGATGTCTCTCCATGGTAGAGCACTTGCCTCGAATGCATAAGGCCCTGAGTTCAATCCCCAGCACTGCGGGGTGGGGTGGGGTGGGGGGACAAGGTGGAACCCAACTCCTGGGAAAAGAAGTGCGAGGGACCTTTAAAGTATCTGAGTTCACACACTGGCCAGGGCTATATTTAGCCATGGTCATGTTTATTGGCAAGTGTCCAGATTTGGGGTTGTTTTTCTGTTTTGTTTTGTTTTTCTTTTAACAGACTCTTTTTAAAGAGCAGGTTTAGGTTCACAGTGAAATTGAACAAAAAGTACAGCAAGTTCCCATACCTCCCCCCAAGACACAACCAACAGCCTCCATCACAGGGAACATTTGTTACAATGGATGAACCAACATTGACATGCCATCATCGCCCAAAGTCCACTGTTGGCATTAGGATTCACTCTTTTTGTAAATTGGCCATTGAACCCAGGGTGCTCTACAGCTGAGCTACACCCCCAGCCATTTTTATTTTTTATTTTGAGACTGTCGTGCTAAGTTGCTGAGGCTGGCCTCCAACTTTCGATCCTCCTGCCTCAACCTCCCATGTTGCTGGGATTACAGGAGTGAGTCACCACACCCAGTTTTGAATTCACTCTTGCTATTGTGTATCCTATAGATTTGGGAAAATGTATGACATGTACCCACCATTACAGGATAACAAAGTAGCTTCTCTGCCTTAAGAATCCTCTGTGCTCCACATATTCATCCCTCTCTCCCCTTAATCTCTGGCACCACCGATCTTTCGATCTCTGACATTTTCCAGAACATCAGGTAGTTGGAACCATGTGGAACATGGCCACCTCAGACTGCCATCTTTAACTTAGCAATGTGCATGTAAGGTTCCTCCACGTTCTTCAAGGCTTCACAGCTCATTTATTTTAAAAAGTTAATAATACTCCCCTGTCTGGATGTAGCACTATTTATTTATACATTCACCTACTGAGGGGCATCTTGGTTGCTTCCAAGTTTTGGCAGTTATAAATAAAAACTGCTATCAACACCCATGTGCAGGATTTTGTGTGGACGGAAGTTTTCTTGGATAAATACCAAGGAGCAAGATTGTTGGATCTCACGGTAACAACATGCTTAGTTTTATAAGGAATTGCTGAAAAGTGGCTGGTCCAATTTGTACTCCCACCAGCTGTGGATGAAGGTCCCCGTTGCTCCACATTTTCACCAGTATTTGGTGGGACATACAGTTTTTAAAATTTGAATTTGAACATCTTTAGGTGGGATTTTTGCCCTCAAGGTCACCCACAGACTCGTTTCCCATTGTCTGACTCAAGCCCACTGGACTCACATGTTCATGTAAATGACCTGCCCAGCCCCGGTGGGTGTTTTTCAACTCCTACACAAGGATATAGGGTGAAGAAGAGGAAGCAGACTAACCAGTCCCAGGGATGATGTTCCTCAATCCAGTGTGACCCCTCAGCTCCAACAGGGATGAGGAGAGATGGACCTCTGTCCTCTGCCACTGGGGAGGGCCAAGTGAAAGGCCAATGAAAGGCTTCTTTAAATGCAGTTGTTTCCTGGGAAGGCCCTGGATGATTTAGGTACAAGCAAGAACCAGTTTGTTGCCAACCCTCTTCAGGGTTTAGCCATCAAATCAGCTGCCACTTGGAAATGTGGAAAAAAAGTGTGAACTGTTATTTCTGAAGACCGGGATCTTCAGGTACTTCCTATCCATGGGAGAACGAGGACAAGTCCTTTCCTACCTCTGAGCCCTGGTTTCCCTTTCTCTCAACAATGCCACCTGTCTCACAGGGCTGCTACAAAGGAAAACTTGTAAGCTGGGTGCGGTGGTGCACGCCTTTCCCAGTGGCTCAGTAGTCTGAGGCAGGAGGATCGCGAGTTCAAAGCCAGCCTTAGCAATTTAGCAAGGCCCTAAGCAACTCAGGGAGACCCTGTCTCTAAATAAAATACAAAATATGGCTGAGGATGTGGCTCAGTGGTTGGTTAAGTGCGCCTGGGTTCAATCCTCACTACCAAAAAGAGAGACAGAGATAGACAGAGATAGAGATAGAGATAGAGATAGAGATAGATAGAGATGATAGAGATAGAGATAGAGATGATAGAAAGAGAGAGAGAAAGAGAAAGAGAGAGAGAACTTGTATTTGCTCATTGTCAGCTATAAAATCAGGGCAAGTGGAAACTTTACTTACTTGCTCTCTGCATTTCCTCACCTCTCATTCTTTAATTCGTGCCAGTCATTCCACTGAAACGTGGCTGATCAAGGTCATCAGTGACCTCCTCCAAGGAGCAGTTCCCCATCCTCACTGTTACCTACTTCCTGGAGCATCATAGGCTTTTTTTGTCCTTGAAGTCCTTGGTTCCCCTTGGCTCTAGAACGTCCACCTCTCTTGCTTCCCTCCTGCCCCTTGCCTGTGCCATCTCCAATTCTCTGGAAGGATCTTCTTCCTGTTCCTGACCGCTAGGGGATGGGGTTTCCCAGGACTCATCCTTGAAGCTCCTCTGTCCACTCTCTAGGCTGGACCCACCACCATGAAGTAGCAAAAGCTGAGTAGTTGAAAAAATTAGAAATTTATTCCCTCACAACTCTGGAGGCCAGAAGTCGGAAATCAAGTCAGGATGCTCCCTTTGAGTGCTTGGGGAAGAATCCTTCCTTTCTCCTTCCAGCTGCTGATGACTGCTGAGGACCCTGGTTGTCCCCTGGTTTGTGCCAGTGTAACTTCACCTGCTCCTGCCATCTGTACTTGGCTGTCTTCCCCTGTGTGTGTTTGTGTCCAAATTTCTTTCTTCGAATAAGGACACTAGTCACAGGACTAGGGCACTTCCCAAATTAATATCACCTCCTGTTAACTTGATTGCATCTGTTAAAAATCCTTATCTCCAAATACAATCACATTTTCAGGTTCCCGGTGGACATAAATTTTGGAGGAGACACTATTCAACCAAGTGCAGTGATGTCATCAGGCCCTGAGGTCTCAAAATCTACTGGTGCATTAACGACGGGTAGTCGCTATTAGGGCACACCTCCAAAACAGACTTGGCTGCTGCTCCTCTGCCTCCTCCATCCTGTCTTCTCCAGCCTATACTCCCATGATTCAGACCTGCTGTGTTCCAAATGAACTCTTATTCTGCACCCTGGGTGGTTCCCTTTCTACACAAATGGTAACACTTTGCAGGCAGGTACTCAGCCCCAAACTCCCAAGGTATCTTGGTTCCTCTCTTTCTCTAAACCCC
>JAJEJO010005633.1:156832-169827 GCA_020662805.1 Glaucomys volans | reverse complement strand
CCTCCATCCAAATCGCCAACAACCATCACCAACTACAAGAGCCTCTGACCTTATCTTCTGCCACTGTCCCCACCAGTACTGCCCTGTGAATTTATACTCACAGGATCTGAGCTTCTGTCACAGATAGGAGGTTCACTAAGAGTCCTGTCATTCAGTCCTAGCCTTAAAAGAACTCTAAATATTCATCCATTTTCAATTCACATTTTTTGAGCACCTTCTATATGCCAATGTCCTCCTTGGCCCTAGGTACATAAGCTTGAATAAGAACTAGTGTCTACCCTGCATGTGCTCCTCACCTGGTGGGAAAACAGGTGAACCACATATGATCCATGCAGGGAGCTTTTTTCTTGAGTCCCAGAGAAGGGGGTATCTAAACCAGCTCCTTGGGATATCAGGGGAAAAAATGGCTCCATCATGTGCCCCCGTTCTTTCCTCTTGCCATCCCATACCCACCCACTACCTTTTCTGATTCAAACACACTTATGTTGAGATTCCACTGCCTTGGCCATCCTTTCTAGTGATGAGGATTACTGAGTATCTCTTGAAATGTGTCCATTCAGAAAAAAAAAAATCCCAGTGCTTTTATTCAACAAATAGTGAGCAAGTGATGTGCTGGGACAAGCCAGTGAACAAGGGAAGGAGGAGCCCTCTGGGGAAAACAGATCAATAACAAGCAAGCAAAGAAAATTTTAGTGTGACCACTGATGTGGCAGAAAATAAAGCTGGGCAAGGAGATAATGGTGGGTGTTTAGATGCAAGAGTCCACAAAGCCCCTCTGAGAAGATGACATTTGAGAAAAGACCTGCATTAAGCAAAAGAGTATAGCTTTCGAGCCGGGCGCAGTGGTGCACACCTGTAATCCCAGCACTGGGGAGGCTGAGACAGGAGGATTGCAAGTTCAAATCCAGCCTCAGCAACTTAGTGAGGCCCTAAGCAACTCAGTGAGACTCTGTCTCTAAATAAAATACAAAATAGGGCTGGGAATGTGGCTCAGTGGTCAAGTGCCCCTGGGTTCAATCCCCAGTACCAAAAAAAAAAAAAAAAAAAAAAAAGAGGATAGGTTGGCAACAGGAAGGGGGAAAAGAAGTTACAGGCCACTAAGGTGAGGGGTGGGCCTGATGAGGTCAGAGGGGTGAGCACAACTCGGAGCCCAGGAGGCCTGGAGAACCTGAGGGAAGACCTGGTTGTATTTTAAGCACAAAGAACTTTGGAAAGGAAGTGACTGGACCCAGGGGACAGGTGACAAGATACTGGGTTTTAGTCCTGATAGGTCCACCTGGGCACTTAAAGTGATTTGGATACCAGGGAGCTTCGACGTCATCCTGAAGGTTATGGGGGCCACTGAGATCTTTTGAACAAGAATACAATGTGATTAGTTTTCTAATTCCAAATACTCAGACACTGTGGAAGATGCACTGAGGAGATCAACAGTGGACAGGAGTAGCTACACAGTTTCCTGGGCCTGGTGCAAAATGGAATCATGGGGACCTTGTTCAAAAATAAGTATGAATTTCAAGATGGCGGTAGCAGCAGCAGCAGCAGAGCATTCAAGCAAGGTGAGTCCTTCTAGACATGGTACCAGGAAGCCAGCTCTTAGGCTGCAGCTCTTCTCCCTTCTCCTCTCGAATATCGCCCAAAGCATAAAAGAAAGAAGCAGAAACACAACTCCATCTTCAGGGGAACTGGGAGACAAGTAAACCCTGGAAGCACAATAAGACACAAAGGGAAGCATCAAATCCCAGTGCTACAGAAGGGATCAAGGGAAGGAAAAGTGTGGGTTCCAGAACACCCAGTGAAGATTCCAAAATGGGAGACACCAGATTCTGCAGATAGCAGAGATGTGGCAGAGGGCTAAATACTGGATTATTCCTATGAAAACAATAAGGAGCACCAGATGACCCAAGAAATCAATGCCCAGTCTATCTTCCAAAAAGTTCCAGGGACCCTTCCCCACTAGCACCAGATACCAGCAGCTGGGCACCCTCACAGAAGAAGGGAGGAGCCTTCCCCAGAGCAAAGAGTGGCCCCAGAGAAAAGACCAATAAAAGTGGCTGACTGGCCTCCTGAGCAAGCCCACCCAGACACTTCTAATCAGAAATACCCAAGAAGAGGCAAAAAGAATTAGCAGGGTGGGAAAAAAACTCCTGGAGAAAAGAGGTAATTGAAGAAAGCAGAACAATTCAAAGGAATTATAATAGCCTCAGAGAGATAATACAGGATAGTGCATCCAGGAAACAAAAGCGGAGTGCAATGTTTAAAAAAAATAGAGGAACAGAGAATAAATTTAAAATGATAGCAAAATTTAAAAGTCAGCATGATAGTAGGATTGGATGATAAAGTCAATGAAATCTCCTACAAAGTAGAACAAAAAGATAATAAGAGCTAAGAGATGAGAAAATTAGAGAATTAGTCCAAATGATCAAAACTGACTCTTTAGAAAATATAAAAAATGTAGCCGGACCAGTGATACATGCCTGTCATCCCAGCTACTTGGGAAACTGAGGCAGGAGGATCAGTTGAGCCCAGAAGTATAAAGCCAGCCTCGGCAGCCTGACCATGTCTCAAAAAGAAGGAGAAGGAGAAGAAAGGATGAGAAAATGGTAGCAGATTCTATTTTCCAAAAATGGCTGCAACTATATCTCCTATTGCAGGTGTTATTCTAGAATCTTGCCATGTCCCCATGAAGAGGTGGTCTCTAATCCCCTTGCCCTTGGATTTTTGGAGGCTTCCATAATTGGGTCCACCAATATAGCAGGGTGGACAGGATATTGAGTGACTTCTGAAGTTAGGGTACCAAAAGCAAAGTTCTTCCTGCTTCCCTGCAGGCAGAATTGCCCCAGAGCCCTGAGTTGCTATGTAAGCCTTCTGATTGCTCTGAAGCCACCAGGGGAAACCCAAACAAAGCCATATCAGAGATCACAGAGGACACCCTGAAAAGAGAGCTACCCAGTAAACCCGCAGCTGCCCAAGTCCTAGCTCCAGCTGCCACCCTTCTACAATCTCATGAGAAAGAACCACCTAGCTGAGCTTCTCCAAGATTCATGAGAGTTTTTTAAGTGATGGTTGTGTGCCAGGCTTGGTGGCATACACCTGTAATGTCAGAGACTCTGGGAGGCTGAGGCAGGAGGATTGCAATATTGAGGCCAGTCTCAGCAACTTACCAAGATCCTCAGCAACTTAGTAAGATCCTGTCTCAAAAATAAATAATACTAAGTTTTATAAAGACTGGGGATGTAGCTCAGTGGTAAACCATCCCTGGGTTCAACCTCCAGTAAAATAAAAAAGATGGTTGTAGTTTCAAGTCACCTAAGTTTTGGGAATGATTTGTCACCCAGCAATAGCTAAGCAGAGCATTGCCTAAGAGAATCAAATTTCCCAGATTGAAAGGTAAGAATCACCAGACTAAAAGGCTCACTGAAGCCCAGCTTAATTAATGGAGAAAAAAATATATACGAGAAATTTCAGAGCCAGAAGAAAAATTAAAAATCTAAAACTAAACTAAACTAAAATGGTGGGGACAGGGATTTGATGAAATGGGGAAATGACTCAGGAAAGCAGATGCTAGTGTGGCCTCGCACTTCTCAAACACAGCACCAAAAGCTACAATCAATGGAGTGATGGCTTTGCACTAGGTGGGATATGCTCTGGTAATAATAAATCATAACTCTAACACGGAGGTTTACTTTAGCTCACAGAATAGTCTTGGGTGGATACTTGGGTAATAGGCAGATGTCCTCTGTGAGCCTCAAACTCCTTTCACCTTGTGGCTTATCTCTAGCGCAGATCCTTCTTCACCTTTTTTGGCCCTGGACCCCTTAGACTAACAGGTGGGCCTTTCTTTCTTTTCCTTCCTTCCTTCTTTCCTTCCTTCCTTCTTTCCTTCCTTCCTTCCTTCCTTCACCGAGGATTGAACCCTACCACTGAGCTATATCCCCAAGCTGTTTTATTTCTTTTGAGACAGGGTAGCCAGGCTGGTCTTGAACTTGTGATCCTCCTATCTCAAACTCTCAAGTAGCTGAGATTACAGGTGTGCACCATCACACCAGCTCATTAATATTTTTAAGTCCAGAACACATAGTAGTACAAAATAAATTCATTTTGTGGACATATAAGTATCAAAATATATAAAGACAATTGGCGATGTGGTAATACATCACATTAACTCCATAGATAGTAAGGCAATACATTTAAAACATAGGTAAGTTAAAGTTATACTTCTTTTTTAAAGACATATCAGTATGAGCTGGGAGCAGTGCACATTCCTGTAATCCCAGAAATTTGGGAGGCTGAAGCAGGAGGATCAAAAATTTGAGGCCTGCCTGGGCAACTTAGTGAGATCCTGTCTCAAAATTAAAAAACAAATAGGGGGACTGAAGATATAGCTCAGTTGGTAGAGTGCCTGCCTTGCAAGCCCAAGGCCCTGGGTTCAATCCCCAGCATGACAAAGAAAAAAAAAAATAGGGTCAGGAATGTAACTCAGTGGTAGAGGTAGAGTGTCCCTGGATTCAAACCCCCATACTGCAAAAAGAGGGGTGGGGAGAATGCATATATACTTGTGGCCTGAGCACCCCAGCATTAGTAAGGGTTAAGAATTCTTGTTCGATAAAGTTCTGTAGGTTTTTTTGCTTGTTGGCAGTACTCTTCCACTGAGCTACATCCCCAAGTGAATAAGTTTTGATTATGAACAACAACAACAAAAATGTTTGAATCATCCATTTTTTTTGCAAACCTTTAACAAACAATAAAGAAAAAACTTACCCTCGTGTTTCCCAGAGGGCAGAGCAAGAACCACGGAAGACAAGTAGTCCTCCTCCCAGAGAGAAGATCTGAAGTCTAAAGAAGAGAACTCCATTGCCCAGGCAGGGGTTCTTCACAATGCTTGCCCAGCAGGATCCCAGCGTTGACATGGAGTGGGTGGGGGCTGCCTGTGCATCCCCATCTGAAGTGACATTTCCCTACATATCAGTGTGCAAAGTTCATGGTCTTTTAACTAAGAAATTCCACCAGTCTTGATGGGAAGGACTGTAGGTCACCTGAAAGTCCTGGACATGGGGCTGAAGGTCAGTTCATAGCAATTGATCAACGACTGAGGCAGGGGCTGTGGCAAAGCAGCCCAGATGCCTGGCCCGCCAACCTGTTGGAGCACAGTGGACGTCACCATTTGGTGGCTGAGTGCCTCTTGGCTCAGCACCGGCCAGTTGTGTTCCTGACTGTCAACAGGAAGACTGCAATTATGTGCAGGTGGCAGGTCTAATAACTGACGCAATTGCCAAGGAGTGATGAATGTAAGGATGTTTTGAGATTTCGGCAACAAATGTAATGTGATATGAAAATAGGTGTGATTTTCTACTGGTGGCAGAGCCACAGGGACTGCTTGGATCGCTATGGTTTGTTGTCACATTCTTTTTGTTTGTTTTGGGATTCTGGGGACCCTACTCACATGAGGCATGCCCCCTACCACTGGGCTACACTCCCAGCCCAGCATGTTGTTCCCATTCTTGGTAGAAAGAAATGCTGTATTCCAGTTAGAAGTTAGGGGGAATAAAGATGGATTTTTACCATCCAAATTCATAGACTCAGCCGGGTGAGGTGGCGCATGCCTGTAATCCCAGCAACTCGGGAGGCTGAGGCAGGAGGATCGTGAGTTCAAAGCCAGCCTCAGCAACTTAGTGAGGCCCTAAGCAACTCAGTGAGACCCTGTCTCTAAATAAAATACAAAATAGGGCTGGGGATGTGGCTCAATGGTGGAATTCCCTGGGTTCAATCCCTGGTACCCCCCCAAAAATTCATAGACCCCCCTGAACTTAGGATCTATGGACCCTCAAGTTAGGGCACTTGCTCTGGAGCTTTGTTGTGACAGGTGCCACCAGCCAGTAGAGAGGGCTGTAGAGATGGAGTCTTTTGGGCCATTCCCATTCCCCTGGGGAGGCTCAGTCACAAGGGGACCTTGGACACGTAACTTTTCTGTGAGCCAGGAAGAAGAAAGTTGAGATTTGGGTGCCGGGATAGCTGTCTCTCCCATGGTCAGAGGTGTGTGTAGCCTCCCTGCCACACACAGAACATACGCAGTCCCTTTCCAAGGCCTCAAAGCAAAGCCCCATCTAGTTTCTCTGGCTCCTCTCCAGGGACCTCGAGGTGACATTCAGTCCTTTCCATCAAGACTGGTGGTATCTCTCTTGGTCCTAAGACTTAGGAACTGTGCCCCCTGCTGGGTGAGCATTGTGAAGCCCCCCACCCACACCCCCAACCCCACCACCAACCCCACCACGTTGGCAACGGAGGAGTTCCCTACATTAGACCCAGAATCTCCTCTTTGGGAGGAGCATCTTCATCTTCCATGACTCCTGCTCTGGTGTCTGGGAAATTCTCCCTTGTCCATTATCTCCTATGGCCACACCTGAAGTGGTTGAGTGCTACCCACCCCACTCACATGAGTTTCACAGTGCATTTATTGCTCATGGAGGCTTGGAGGTCCAAGTATGGTTTCAAGTTTTTCAAGGCCAAGGTTGTGTCTCTTTGAGAATTCAGTTTCTTTCTCCAAATAGATTTCTGATCTATTTGGATCCTATTTAGTTAAGCATGCCAGCTACCACATCCCAAGTTTCCTTGCTGTGGTTCTGAAATATGTCTGTAGCTTCTTTGGCTCCATGTCAATCTCCATCTGTCAATATCAGACTTATCAGAGAGCCAGTGTCCTTAGCCTGATCTTTTCTGCAGGGATGAGCCCCTTTGTTTATTATGGGGGAAGGCTTACTCTTCTTTATGGTGCAAATACTTAGTCTTTTCTCCTTCTCTTGGGGGGTCTGAAAACCATTTCCTTTTTTTTTTTTTTTTTTTTTTTTTTTTTTTTTGGTGCCAGGGGAAATGAACCCAGGGGCTCTTAACCACTCACTGAGCTACAATCCTAGCCTTTTTTTTTTTAACCGGACGCTTTCCAAGGCACGGCCCTTCTCACAGGCAAACCCATTCCAGGGCAGCCCTGCCCTTCACAAAGAAAAGACTAGTCTTTTTATATTGTATTTAGAGATGGGAGCTCACTAAATTGCTTAGGGCTTCATTAAATTGCTGAGCTTGACTTTGAACTCATGATCCTCCAGCCTCAGCCTCCCAAGCCCCTGGGATTACAGGTGTGCACCACCACATCCAGCTTTGAAACTGTTTCTTCAATCCTTATTCTCTGCTTTCAAACAGCCCAATTCTTTCCTGAGCTCATTTTTTCCCTGTGACAACCTGTTAAGTGAATTAAGAAACCGACAAGCCCCCATGCCTTTTCCAGCTTCTTCCACTGTCCAGTAGGAGATTGTCTCTAATACCAGTTTGACTAAATGCTTTTGGCCTATCAGAACTGGGATCTCCAGCTCTCCAGCCTGATCCATTTCCTTACCACCTTTCCCTAGCCAATGCTAGAGGGGTCTCCAGAGAAGGGTCCAAGGAGTTCCTGAAGACAAGGGGCAACTTGACTCAGGGTCATCAGAGTTCTTGGCATACATGATGGAAAAGGATTTTAGCATGTGCCAGTCACGAGACATAGTTAGAAGTTTATTTAGGAAAGTAGCTACATATTCAAGGGAGAACTGGGGCAATCTCGAGACAGAGAGGATTTGAGGGGCAAAGAAAGGAGGACACATTAAAGGGAGAAGGTGCTTCAGGGGTTCCCAGATTCCCTTTTCAAGGCAACTTGATGAAAGGTAAGCATTCCAAGACAGTTTCTGGCCATCTGGTCCCTCCAGAATCCTTAGGCCAACATGGTCTTCATTATCTGAAAAATAGATAGCGCTGAAAAGTTCCTACATTATGGGTTCCTCAAGATATCCTATCTCTCTTTGCTTATTCTGGGGGGGGGTGGTAATTAACAGTGCACTGGTAGATTTACAGATTTCCCAGAAATCTAGGGAGTAACATGCCTGGAGCCAGATGGGCTTAGGGGTGACACACCTGGAAAAGTACATGGAACTTTTGTACTAAAATCCTAGTTTTTTGGCCCTTCCTTTGTGTCTCCTTCCTTCCTATTTCTTATTTCTTCTTTCTTACCTCCATGCCATTTGTTTTAGTTTTTGTGATGGCCTCACCCCACTGCTAGAATCAATTTCTCTACTAGTTAGAGTAGGTTAGACTGTTAACAAACAGACTCCAAATTTTTATTGGCTCAAAACAGTAGGAATTTATTTTCAGTTCACATAACATTCCTGGTGGGTTGTCCGCCACATGGTATTCAAGAACTGACCTGACTCTCCCTTCATCTCGTGACTCGGCAAACCTCCAGAATTTCATTTCATTGTCTCTATCCATGACCAGAAGGGGAGAAAGGATGGAGGAACATGCACAGTAGATTTTTAATGGGCCAGGTCTGGAGTTTTTAATTCTCCATTAAAGAGAACGGGATCACTTTATTGCAAGGGAAGCTAAGGAGTGGAGTCTCCATGTGTACCCAAGATTTGGGGGACAGCTAGAAGCCTCTGCCATGGTTATTGTCAATGGAGGCTTCTGTACCCAGCTAATTGAGCAATCAGATGAGATACTGTAACATTTTCAGACATGCAAAATCTAAAAAATATACTTCCATTGACCTTTACTCAGGAAGGTCCTAGAGGATGAACTCTACCAGAAAGAAATTAAATCAAAACGAAGTCAGCATGGGACCCAGAAAACAAGGAACATCAATCGTATATCTAGACAACTCTCAATCCATAATTTTTTGCAATTTTTTTAGTTGTTGATGAACCTTTATTTCCTTCATTTATTTATATGTGGTGCTGAGGATCGAACCCAGTGCCTCACACATCTGAGGCAAGCTCTCTCCCACTGAACCACAACCCCAGCCCTGAATCCATATTATAGCAGAAGTTTGGAGCTTTCTCCCAGAAACAAAGTGGGACTCACAAATGTTACAACAGTGTGACAGAGTGAAAAATTGTAATAAGATACATTTTGTAGAAAGTTGTTGAAAGATTAGAATATAATCAAACATCAAAGAGAGCTAATTAAATTTTAAAATGAGATAATTACTAAATCTAGCAAAATAAACAATTTTATAATAAAAGATTTAATCATAAGACACTATGAAACTCACAGGGAGCAAACGTTACATAATCGTCAGATTGAAAACAGTGATGATATGCTTAATCAAAAATTGAGGTGTAATTAAGAGAGACATGGAGACAGGGTATAAGTAGCTAAACTTCTCATAAGAAAATGTATACAAATTAGATTGGACTAAGTTATTCAATAGTAACAACTCTGAAATCAAAATGGCCTATCTAACAGAAGTTTGTGTCTTACCAACACCACACACACATTGGCCCTAAGAGGTTCCATTCCATGTAGTCATTCAGGGATTCAGTCGGAGGCAATACCAATCTGTAGCACACCTTCTGAACACAGGCTGAGAGTGACAGAGAGACAGAGAGACTAGAGAAGCATGCATGAGCCTTTTTTTTTTTTTTTTTTTTTTTTTTTTTGTGGTACTGGGATTGAACCCAGGGCTTGTGCTTATGAGGCAGACATTCTACCAACGGAGCTATATCCCCAGCCCTAATGCATGAGCTTTTAACTTCTTTTACTGTCTAAACTTGGAGTGATGTTCATCATTTCCTCTTACAATTTCACTGCTCAGAAATAGTGCCCTGTTTAACTAGCCAGGGTGGGCAAGGCAGTGCATTCTTCCATGTGCTCTGAAGGGGAAGGGAACTGGAAATATTCATTGGGGAAAGTTTTTAAAACCATATAAGGTGAATAATCATGACATCATTATATGCATTTTTTAAATATGAAAGTACATACCAGAACATGTAAAAAATCTAAAGCAAAAGTAAAACGGTCGAAAAGTTTGCTTCTAATGAGGCAGGCAGGTAACTAGCATGGAGTGTGGTGTAGGTCCCACAACAAGAGACTGAGGGGTCTATGAAAGCATTCTAGTATTGTTTGACTTTTGAAACTATCTGCATTGTTTTTAATGAATTATTTGTAATTTATTTTTTAAGTTGCTTGAAAAATAAAGACTCTGACAAACATATTCTCGGTAACCTAGTCTAGGATCGTTACTGAGGGCAGCATTAGAGACTGGTCAGCAGTTTGAGGAATGTCCTCTCTTGACTGCGTGGTCAAGCTCCTTCCCTGGGTGTCCAACTGCTCCTGATTCCCTAGACTTGAATCTGCTTGGAGATCCCAAGCACTGTCTCACAGCCTCCTCTTCCTCTTTCTCAGGCTGATTCTTTCTTGCTCATGTTGACTTTACACTCCTCAATCCAAAGATTCTTCTTGTGAAATGAATGCAAAACACAGATGCAAAGGGCTCTCCTCCTGTTGCCCCAGTAGTAAAACCCCATTGGCCAAGGATTTTCAGACTGTTCTGATGACTTCTCTGCAACTTCCTTTTAGAAAAATTTGGTTAAGCCAGGCACGGTGGCACATGCCTAGGATCCCAGCCACTCAGGAGGTGGAGGCAGGAGGATCGCAAGTTCAAAGCCAGCCTCAGCAACTTAGCAAGACCCTGTCTCTAAATAAAATATAAAAAGGGCTGGGAATGTGGCTCAGTGGTTAAGCACCCCTGCGTTCAATCCCTGGTACCAAAAAGAAAAGGAAAACTTTGGTTAAGTTTGGGATTCCACTTAAGAGCACCTTCTATTTACCCTCTGCTTTTCTTACTACCTTTTGTAAGTATCCTTTTAACATCGAAGCTTTTCTGGGGACTTCCTACGCCCATCCAGCCCACCTTCCCTTCTCTTCCCTTCTTCCCTGTCTCCTCCTTCCCCTCCTCAACACACTGGCCAGTGCAACCTCAGTGATGTGCATTTTATCATATGGCAAAACAGGCCAGACCCCTTACCTCTGCCCTCGTCCACTGCATCCTGCTCTCTTCCTGGCCACGCCATCTCTGCGCTCCAGCCAGGCCCCTCCACTTATGGTTGACTCAACCTGCCAGCAACCAGGAATCACGGGCCTCCTCCATGGCTCTCGCTGGGCTCCCTGCCTGGAATGCTCTTCCTTCCCCTGCAGGATGGTCTCTTCCAACCCCAGGAAGACATCCCAGACTCCGGGCAGCCTGGCGTAAGGGAAAGAGTTCCATTAGAAGGAGTAGTGTGAGTTCAACATGGCTGGTCATCTGAACCTTGGAAAAGTCACTTAGCTCCTCAGAGCTTGGATTTTTTAAGGGCTACCATTACCATCTCTTCCAGGTTCAAGGCCAGTCCTTCCCACTCCACCTTGAAAACATTGAATTGTTTTGCTGTTGTTGTTTGTTGGGTTGGATTTGGTTTCTGTAGTACCAGGGATTGAACTCAGGGGTATTCTATCACTGAGTTGTATCCCCAGCCCTTTGAGTTTTTTATTTGGAGACAGGGTCTCACTCAGTTGCCTAAGATGGCCTCAAACTTTCGATCCTCTTGCCTCTCAGCCTCCCCAGTGGCCAGTGCTGTTGTGCCCAGCAGTAGTTTGATTTATAAGAGCACAGATTCTGGAGCTAGAGTCAAGCGGCCTGGCTTCCAACCCCAGCTCTGCCACGCACTGGCCGCCGGACCCTGAGTGGGTTGCTAGGTCTCTCTGTGCCTTGATTCCTTGCCATATCCATGGGAGGCAGTAAGAAGAGCAATTGTCTCAGGATTGCTGTGAGAATTAAGTGATACATATATTGAACATAGACATATGTGTCTATCATGATATATGCAAAATGCTCTTTAGCAGTTCTAGTAAGCTCTTACTAATTATTACCTTTGGTCTTGTTGAATAAAAATTATTGAAGGCTGTTGTTTTGAACTAAGCTCCTACGTTAGGCCCCAGTAGACTAAAGATCAAACCAGAGTCACTCATACTTAAAGTTCCACATCACCAAACTAAAACTAAGTTATCTGACTTTCCAGAGACTTACGGAAAGAGAAATAACTGCCAGATTTCCCAAAGGGGCTCCTCGCCAACCCCTTCTCCCCCGACCCTGTCTGGGTGCTGGAGACTGAACCAGGGCCTCCAGCTTGCTAGGCAAGTGCTCTGTCACTGAGCTGCACTCCCCAGCGCTGCTTTAGACTTGACCAAAGGAATCTGAAATAACCTGATGTTAACCACTCAGGTACTTCCTGTCCCCTCCTTGAAAGGAAAGTAAACTTGAAACATCCAATCCACTCTTCGCTTCTGTCTTCTTCAGTCCTTCTCTGTCTGCAACACTAAACTCCTCCACTCAGCTCATCAGGACACTTATTTTATGGAGTAAAGTGTTGCCTGATTCTAGAATCACTAACAAAGTGAATTAAGATCTTATAATTTTGTCTTTTGACAGTCAACATTACCAAACTGAGGTTTGGAGAAATAGGGCCATATCCTTTTTTTCAATTTCCAATGCCAAGGACTTTGCTCAGCATCTAGGGGGTAAAAAATTATTTCCCAATGAAAGAAGGGGAGAAGCTGGGTGCAGTGGCGCACGCCTGTAATCCCAGCACTTGGGAGGCTGAGGCAGGAGGATCATGAGTTCAAAGCCAGCCTCAGCAACTTAGCAAGGCCCTAAGCAACTCAGTGAGACCCTGTCTCTAAATAAAATACAAAATAGGGTTGGGGATGTGACTCAGTGGTGGAGTGTCCCTGGATTCAATTCCCAGTACCAAAAAAAACAAAAAAGAAAGAAGGGGGGAAACAAGACAAACCTACAATTGCATCAGGTGAGTTAGGTTTCAAAGAGCTTTGTCCAGGCTCCCTGAACTGTTTTTCCTTTCAGACTTAATTCCATCCATTCCTGTCTGGCCTTTCACTCAACATTTAGGAGACTCAGGAGTAGAGATGAGGCAAGGAAAGGGGGGGCAGGTAGAGCTTGTTTTAAGTTCCAGTCCCTTGCTTGGAGACGGCCATAGGTGTAAAAGTCTATGAATTTAAGAAACTGAGCCAGGTGTGGTGACACATGCCTGTAATCCCAGGAGCTCAGAGACTGAGGCAGGAAGATCATAAGTTCAAAGCCAGCCTCAGCCATTTAGTGAGGCCCTAAGCAACTCAGTGAGACCCTGTTTCTAAATTTAAAA
>JAJEJO010005633.1:145136-156432 GCA_020662805.1 Glaucomys volans | reverse complement strand
CCAAAAAAATAAATAAATAAAATTTAAAACCACCCAGGATAAGAAATGGTTCTCTAAAATTCAAGAGTGCTTCTGTTTCTTCAAGGCCATGCATCCCTGTCTTTCTGTCTTTCCCTATTTTCCAGTTATCTATTGCTGCATAACAAGTCACCCTAAAATGTAGTGGCTCAAAACAAGAAGTGTGCATTTTGCTCATGAATCTGCGGTTAGAGCAGGGCTCAACAAGGACTACTCTGCTCACAGCACCTGGGTCCTAGCTGTGCAATGCTGAAGCTGGCTTTTACCAGCTCAACACAGTCAATTGTCAAACATGCAGAAAATCGAGAAAGTCAGTTGCTACACATGGGTAGTTTGAAATCAGCCCTTGTGGGTTTAGTTATACCCGTAAGTCAACAAATGCTACAAACAAGTGCACTTTATTCGGAGAGCAGGTCTATCAGCATACCACTCTTAGTCAGACCTCTCTCCCTCTTCTCCCAAGGCATAGTTAGCTTGGGCTTTCTCACAACATGGCAGTCTTGAGGTAGTTAGGCTTCTTACAGGGCACTAGCTTTCCCCCAGAGCGAGTGCTCCAGAAGAAATCAGCTATATGCCATCCAGCAATCCCACTGCATTCCCAAAGGAGATGAAACCAGGACACTGAAGACACATCTGTACTCCCCCCATTGACTGCAGTGCGAGTCACAATAGCTAAGCTGTGGAAGCAACCTAAGTGTCCATCTGTGGATGAATGGACACAGAAAATGTGACATATATACACAATGGAATACTACTCAGTCACAAAGAGGATGAAATCCTTGTCGCTTGCAACAACATGGAGAAACCTGAAGAACATTATGTTAGCAGAAATGAGCCAAGCCCAGAAAGACAAATACTGCTTGTTTTCACTTGTGTGGAATCTAAAAAAAGTTGATCTCATGGAATTCGACAGTAAAATAGTGTTTCCCGGAGGAGGAGGGAAGGAGGGAGGGATGGGAAGGGGTTGGTCAGTGGGTAAAGTGGTTGCACACCTGGAATCCCAGTCACTCAGGAGGTTGAGGCAGGAGGATTACAATTTGAGACCAGCCTGGGCAACTTCACAAGACCCCATCTCAACATAAAATTAAATGGGATGGGGATGTAGCACAGGTGGAGACTGCCCTGAGTTCAATCCCCACTGCCAAAATAAAATGGAGATGGTAATGAGGTTACAGTTAAATAAGAGAGGCTCTACTGCACATTTGGGAGACTGAAGCTAACAATAATGTAGCGTATATTTCCAAAAAGCTAGAAGAGAGGATGTTGAATGATGTGACTGCAAAGGAATGATAAATGTTTAAAGTGATAGATAAGCCAGGTACCTGGATTTGATCATTATGCAACACATACATATATCAAAATATCTTAATGCATCCCACGAATATGTTCAATTATTACATGTCAATCAAAACCTTATTTCAATAAAATAAAAACACTATGTGGCTCCTTATAACTTAGCCCCTGAAATCCCAGAATGTCGTATCTCTCACATTCTGTTGGTTAAATGACCAAGACCAACTCAGATTTAAGGAAAGGCATTAGAGTTCCCCTTTGAATGGGAGAAGTGCCGAGAACATGAGGCCATCTGCAGTCTCCCCACAGCACGGGAAGGGAGTCAGTGATGTACCAGAAGTGACCAGATGGGATGGCAGGAGATTCGGGTCCTGTTCCTGCTTGACCTCTTACCTCATGTGTGCCCAAAGCATGTCATTTAACACTCAGATCTCCTTTTCTGCATGCAGGGAAGGAAGGAGGATAGGAAGAACGGGAGAGAGCGGGAAGGGTAGCATTCATCACTTTGATCCTGCCTACGACTCAGGGTTATCATTAGGAGCAAGTAAGGTTATTTAAATGTGCCTACATGTAATCTAGTAACGCAGGACAGAAGAGGCTGGACGCCCAAGGAATTTTCAGGAAGCAAGTTTATTGACTGCAGGGTCCAGAGAGGCTATTGCCTAAAAACATTCTCTGGACTAAGAATCTGGAAATTCTTTAAACTTTATATCCAGTGGGAAGAGGGGCTTGAAGGTTTACATGACAAGTGCTTTCTGTTCTGTTTTATTTTTTAAACTAGACAGAGGTTTTTACAAGTTTCATTTTTCTTTTCTTTTTTTTTTTTTTTCTGCAAACCAACTATAATGCCCTCTGTAGAGGGTTGCTGTGGGTTTTGTCTTGTTTTGTTTTGTTTTGTTTTGTTTTCCCTGACATCCTGTGTAAAAAGCTTTCTGACAAGAAGAGGAACTTATATGTTACAAATATGGTGGGAGTTTCTGTTTAATTAGGGTAAGGGTCTTCTGGGTGGGAATCTCTGGTCTGCTTCGTTAGTACCATCCACATTCAGGGCTGTGTGGCAATAGTTTTTCAGATGTGTACTTTAACTAGTGTGCCCACATAATTCGTAATTCAAGCTGGGACATTTGCAGAGTGAAAAGGAATGCTATTGCTAAGGACACAAGTGTTGTCAGGACTGACTCCAGCCTCTGGTCGGCATGGTCACCAGCTATAAGAAATGCTCCCATTTTCAGAGAAGAAAGTGAGCAATGTGAACTGGGTCCACTTACCCGGTGGTGAGCAGCCAGTGGTGGGGGGAAATAAGGAAACATTCTGGGAAAAATTAAGCAAGTCAGGGATCTAGCTGAAAATCTCCAAAGGAATAGACAGACTATAAATAGATACATCAAGAAAAAAATGAAAGCAATTTTTTTTTCTCTTCTGGTTTGAATCATTTTCATTCCCAATGTCAAGTAGCCCATCGAGGCCTCTGTTCTACCCTTGACAGGTGTCCTTCCTCCACTCTCACCTCTATCTGGTCATTTCTCCACTGGGCTCCCCTCCCCCTGAGAATTCCATCAAGAATCACACAGTCCACCTCCTATCATCTTCCCCAACGCTGAGAACCCTTTGATGGCTTTTCATCACCAACAGAGGTCACCTTCAACTCCAAACATGGTGCAAGCTCACCTTGGTCTGGCCCTCCTCCCACCTATCTCTTCAGTCTCCTCTTCAGCCCCCTCTGACCTCACACTTTATTTATATTCCAGAAATTCCAAGAAATATGTATCTCCTGGAATGCGGTGGGAGGGTTTCTGCAAGCTCTTGGCCATCCTGTCATCCTGGAATGTTCTTCCCTGTTGACTTTGCTGCTCCAACTCTCATCATGATTATGGACACCACTCAGGGGTCATTCCTCAATGGGGCCTTTCCAGATGCCCAGGATCAGGAACAATACTCTCCCCAGTGCTCCCTGAGCATCCTGGATATGCCTCTGGCCTTGGAACACTGGGAAGGTTAAGGGCACAGACTTCGGCACAGAATGCCTAGTTTCAAAAGCAATTGCTTTTGGTAGGTTACTTAATCTATACCTCAATTTCCCAAGCTCTACAATATATTTCTACAGAGGCTGTTATGGAAGATTAACTATAGTACACACATCACTTAACATAGTATTTTTCTTGGGGTTGGTAGGAAGATTAACTGTACTGATCTAATACACACATCACTTAATACAGTGATCAATTAATACACCTAGAATAGCAATTCTCAATAAATAACTGTTGTCAATAAATAGTAGTTGCCATCTACTGAGGTGCCTGCTTCTGGCTCCCCCAAGGGCAACGCCTGGGTCTAATATATCCATATTTCTGGAGGTTCCTAAAAAGAGTTGGTTGAAATGACCTGCACTTAGAAGCTCTTGGGAGGAAAGCTTAGAAGTCAGAGGTCGGCCATTGAAATAAGGAGCCTTTGAAACTTCACTCTCGGCTGGCTGGAGACGGGGTGACTTTGCCTTGAGGACTTTGCCTTGAGGCTTATCCTCTCCCTGCTCCTCCTCCTTCCAAATCCCCAGTGCCCACCCTGCTCTGCCCATCTTGGCTTTCCTCCTCCTCTTCACCCTTCTTCCCCAGGGAGCTACCTCCTAGGAAGGGGACAGCTCCCGACACCCAACCTGCAGAACCGCACAAGTGCCTAACCACAGAAAAGTTAATAAACCACCCTGTATTTGTTGCTCCAAGCCAGCGATGATGGGGAGTTCTCCCTTCAATTTCAACTTCCCTTTCTCCCCTTTCAACTTTCCCTTTCTGACCCTTGTATTTCTAAATACCCCCAAATGAAGACTTTATGAGCAAACCAAGTTATACATAAAACATTTACATTCCTAAACTGACAAAGTGATTTAGCTTTGAAAAGGGCACTTGAAGTCGAAGTATTACGTATGCTTCAAATTTTCCTCAAATTTCCACTTGAAAAAAAAAAAAAAAAGGAGTTTGAAGCGCTCCAGAATTCCCAGACATTCCCAGACATTTTCCTACTCCAGGCTGCCCCAAGGAGAGGCAGGTTGTCCATGAGGCCAGCTGTCCCACAAAGAGCACTTTGGAGCTGAAAGGACAAGGACCTAACGGTGTCCTTTGTGCTCAAGGACCAGCCTCTCTGGCCACACTCATCTCTTTCCACCTCTGCTGACCTTTTCAAGGAAGAGGGGATAAGCAGCTGGAGTTGCCTCTGCAATGTCAAGTTCCTGGAAGGTCAAACATCTGGGCAGCTACAAGCCTCTAGTTCCTCCAGACACTCTCCATTCCAAAGTAGAATACTGATTCTCCTCTCGCCACAAACCTCTTGGCAAATGACCAACTGTCTTCTGGAGAGATCACACTCAGAAGAGTGCCTCACTGAGTCAAGGAAGCACAGCCACCTCACCAGGGTCCTTTCAGAACAGCTCTTAATAATAGCATCACTGGCTCCTGACAACTCTTGAATCCAGGGGTGGATCCAGCACAAGACAAGGTGAAGTGCTAGTCTTTGTCTCAGAATAGATGACAGGATATGGTTAGAACTATACCAGCAGAGCCAGGTGCAGTGACGCACTCCTGTAATCCCAGCAACTCCGGAGGCTGAGGCAGGAAGATCACAAATCTGAGACCAGTCTGAGCAATTTAGTGAGACTGTCTCTCAAAACAAAAATTTAAAAAGAATGGGAAAGTCAGACTCAATGGTGCATTCTTATAATCCCAGCAGTTTGGGAGACTGAGACAGGAGGGAGGGTGGGTTGCTGACAGTCTCAGCAACTTATCAAGATCCTAAGCAACTTAGAGAGACCCTGGTCTCTAAATAAAACATTTTAAAAGGGCCAGGGATGTTACTCAGTGGTTAATGCCCCTGGGTTCAATCCCTGGTACAAAAATACATACATACATACATACATACATACATACATACAAACAAAATAAAAATGGCTGGGCATATAACTAAATGATAGAGCACCCCTGGGTTCTCACACACACACACACACACACACACTCACCACTGAATTAGCAGGAATTTGGGCTTAAAGTTCTGATAGTCAATTAATAGGCATCTTAGTCCATTCAGGCTGCTACAATCAAATGCCTTAGCTTTAACATTTTGTAATTTCTACACAGAAATCTATTGCTTACAGATCTGGAGACTAGAAAATCCAAGATCAAGGCATTGACAGATTTGGCGTCTGGCAAGGACTTGTCCTCTGCTTCAAAGATTTAGCACCTTCTTGCTTTATCCTCACAAGACTAAAGGGGTGGAAGGACAAGCTGAATCCCTCAATCATCTTTATAAGGGCACTAATCTCATTCATGAGAGCTCCACCCTCATGACCTAAGCACCTCCCAAAGGCCCACACTGGGGATGAAACTCCAACATTTGAATCTGGGGGATGTTGACATTTAGACCATAGCACAGGTGAAATGAGGACCAGTAGGAACGCACTGTAATGGGAGCAGAGAGGCAGTACAATCCTAGAGTCTCTCAGTCCTGGGCTTGAATCTTGGCTCTCCTACCTACCAATTGTAGGATCAATAAATATACCAAGAAAAAAAATGAGAGTAATTTTTTCCCCTTCTGGTTCAAATCATTTTCATTCCCTTGAGTAAATTCCCTATCTTCTCTAAGCCTCAGCATCCTCATCTGTAAAATGGGGATGGTAAAAATTTCCGTGCCCACACCATGGGTGTTCTATGAGGATTAAATCCAAAAGGGCTTGATACAGAGCTTGACATATAATAACTGCTCCTTAAATATTACAATCATTGTGGTTACTCCCAAGATTTGGGATCTATTGGACCGATCTCTTTTTTGGACCCAGCCCTATTTTGTGTTTTATTTAGAGACAGGGTCTCATTGAGTTGCTGAGCACCTTGTTTTTGCTGAGTCTGGCTTTGAACTCCAGATCCTCCTGCCTCAGCCTCCCGAGCTGTTGGGATTACAGGCTAGGCCTGGCCCTTGGATCAATCTCTATGCCAGCACCTGCCTCTCCATCCTACCAACTCATCCCCATCATCCAGGTAGGAATCCAGCTCATTCCTTCCTACAAACATCTCAAGAAACTCAAGTGACTCTTCCAACTGACCACTCCCAGCTCTATCTTGGAGCCCAGGTTTCACCATTTACCTATTTGCCCCATCCAGTCCCAATAAAGATATTGAGGATGCTGACCAGGACCCCAAAGACCTATGGGCAACTCCCCAACTCCAAGAAAGGGGCTCCAAAAAGCCACAGCAGTAATGAGATGGAAGATTTGGGCTAATCCTGAACCAAATGAGGGTCTAATTCCTGCTGTAAAAATCTGTCAGCTGCTAGTTAACAGTTCTCTGGCCCTGAGCTTGGGGGTGGGGAGGCGGCCTCTGCTTGCAGAAGCAGTTGGGCCTGTACCTAGGGTGTTGTTTTTCTCCCTGTTCCTTGTTTTTTTCATTTTTGGAATGTGAATATAAACTTTATGAAGGGGCCTGGTCTCTGTTCACACCGGGTGCTAATAACCCACAGCTGAAAGCAGGGGCGCAGAGGAAAACGGGGAGGTGCCTCGGCCCAGAGGGCTGCGGGAACCAGGAGGGGCAGTGAAGGGGCTGGAGAAAGGGGCCAGGAGGATATTTAATATTGAATTTGCTTTTTTTTTTTTTAATGTGGAAACTTTTAGACACAAACCGGTCCCTGTGTTTAAGTCATTAAAACATCTTTAAGCATTTTCTGGTTTGAGTTTGCTCCGCAGCCGTCCTGGTTCCTGGAATGTATTTTATTTTTCTTTTAAGTCAGTGAAAGCAGAAGGAGATGGGGGTGGGGTGGCAGGGGCGAAAAGTGCATTTCCAACAGATTTTTCTTTTTCTTGTTCCTGGGGTGGGGAGGAGGGCGGAGAAGGACAGAACAGGGCTCCCTGTGTCTGATCGTTAATCCCCAGGAATCCCGCTCAATCTTTTAGGACTGATGCACTTGCTGACACAATCTGCATTCTCCGTCCGCCCTCCAGGCCTGGCGGGGAATCGTGACGGGCTGGGTTAGTCACCCCCGCCTTGGGGGAGAGCCAGTATCGGCGCACCAGGAAGGGCGCGCGGAGCAGCGCACCACCAAGGCGCACAGTAGGAGGCCTGGGTCTCGGGCGTCCGCCGCGCGGTGCAACCAAAGAGCCCCGCCTCCTCCGCCCCAGCGCACAGCGAAGCCCCCGGGGCGGAACCTCACCCACTTCCGCTTGACACAAGGCGGAGCGTCTGCCTGGACCGGTTCACACTTAGCCGGGACCATGACTAAAGCGGCCACTCTGGGGACTAGGACGCAAAGCGAACGTGGCGGCCAGGGCCTGAGGGGATTTCCCTATGCCTTGGCCCGGAGCGATCGGTGGCGGCTTCCTTGATCTCCGGACCTAGCCCTGAAGAACCAGCAGCAGCAGCAGCAGCAGCCCCCGAGGGTTAAAGGAGGAGGCCCGGAATCCAGATTCTTGGGTCAGACTGTCTGAGCCAAAACTCAGAGACAGGCAGTCAGGAATTGGCGTCGGATATCCGTGCAAAGCTGCTCAAACCAGAAGAAGGGTTGAGACTTAAATGGCCCGTGTCTCCAAAGTGGAGTAGTTGCCCGGGCGCTATTTTTGACTAGACGATTGGCATCCCCAGGATGGAGCTCTACCCAGGCACGCAGTGGGTGTTCAACTAGTGCCGATTTGGAGCAATCCTACGAGAACTTTGTGCCTCTCCCGGTCCCCGTCCCAGCTCCAATCCTAACTCTTCCCGGAACTCTTATCCCTTCGATTCTGCTTTTACATTTAATAATATGGAGGTCCAAACACCTTTTGGGGAGGGAAGCATGCGCAGTTTTCCCAAAGAGGTTCTTTTTCACAAGATTGGTATGAAATGGAGATACCCCTAAGAGATGAGAATTGGGCTGAAGATTGGGAGCGTGCTGGGTAGTTTCCTCTGTGTGTCCAGAGGAAACCATTCAGGACACTTTGGGAAAGCGCTCTCCTAAGGTAATCCATTTTCTACTGTGGTGGCTAGGAGGCAGCTGCCCAGACGGAGGTCTACTGGAGGAGATGCCTCCTTAGTCTTCTGTGACTTTCAAATGGGCCAAACGTTGGCTGGCACAAGATTCAGAGAAGGTCTGGGAACAGAGGGGAGACCTGAGACTGGGGGTGGGGTGGGGGAGAGAAGTCACATATAAACCCAGAGAAAGCTGTTGCCCTGGAATCTCACTGCCTGGAGACCTCTATTCCACCCCTATGAGGTGACTGGGATTTAGCTATGACCTTATCAGGACCTAACTCGTGCAAGAACTTAAGGATCAGAAAACCAAGACTGGACCTTGACCTGCTGGGTATCATGGCATCGATGCAAACAGTCCATCCTCACACCCACACTGTGCAGGCAGGGGATCTCCGCTGCTTTCTCTAGACCAGGGCCTTGGGGCAAGTCTAGCGGACCTGAGTGCCCAGGACCCACGCATTTCTTAATTCCCCCTAAAAAAAACGTGCATAGGTTGGCTTCCATCTGGAAGGAGCTTTACCCTTTGCAAGACCCTCTCCTGCTCCCTTCCACACTGCTGGAGCTGGGGGTCAAAGGGTGAGACCCCGCATCTGCAGGGCAGATGTAATGAACTTGAGCCCTGTCCACGTGCTCGGCGGGGACCCTGAGCGGGCTGTGGGGATCTAATGGGCGCTTCTCGAACGACCCAGAGTCCCGGGCCCGCTGCTCCCTCAAAGACTTCCAGAGAAGGTGGCCCCACCAGTGCCCGCGCGCAGATAGGCAAACAGGCTGCCTTCCCGATGAGGTTCTTTTCCGCAAACCGGAGGGCCCCGGCAGTAATTTGGCTCTGAAAATTGGTGCCACAGAAACAGCTGAGAGCTGGCAAGGCCGGCGCCCCCGCGGGTCAGCGTCTGTCAGTCCGCATTAAGATATGCAAAACCGAGGCACCCGCGCAGCCGCTGTCGCCTCTCTGGCCCTGCACGTAATTGGTGTCAACTGTTTGATTGCGATAATTGCTACTGTCTCGGGAGGTGGCATCCAGGCCCTGATGGGACGGAGCCCGCTGCTTGCCCCAGGGCCTTCCAGTGCTCTCCTGCAGACTGCTCCCGAGCCCCTTAGTCTTCTGACTCAATGGACTCGCCATTCTTCCTCCCTTTCCCTGAGAGTGAGGAAGGAATGAGAGAGCCAGAGTCTGTCCCCCTGCCCCTCCTCACCCCATCCCACCCCACCACAACCACACCTTCTTATGGAGGGAGGAGAAATAGGCAGGTTTAGGCCTGAGTGTTTTACCCCAAGTCCCACATTGCCTACCCCATAAGAGTCCCAGCTGCAATTACCTCCATGGCCATTATCTCAGCTGATCCTCATCATTCCTGTGAAGTCAGTTTTATTAAAATCTACTTTACAGGTAAGAAACAGAGGCTGGGGTGGGAGCTTTGGAAGGTACATGCCCCCTGTCATGTTCCTAGTGACAGGTGGAGAGTTAGAACTCTATTCCCCAAGCCCTACCTTCATTCCAACCCCAGAGGAGGAGCCTGGCAGTGACACCCCTGAGAGTGGGTGCTTGGGCCCTGGGCATAATGCCATCTGGGGTAGCCATGCTATCATTTTTAAGGGCTTAGAAAAAGGAATGGTCATCCTGGCCATCTCAGGAGTACTCTGGGTTCCCAGAGCAGTACTTCTTGAATTTGAGCTGGGTACGTCTCTACGGTAGGGGCTGTCCTATGCATTAGAGGACACTTAGCAGCATTCCTGACCTCTACCCACTAGATGCTACTCTCACATGCTCACACCTCTACCCCAAGAGTGAAAGCCAAAACAGCTCCCAGAAATTGCCAAACATTCTAGGAAAGGAGGGAAACAAACCACCTGCAGTTGAGAACTGCTGGTCCCAGGCCAGGGACAGTGCCACAGGCCTACTCAGGAGGCTGAGGCAGAAGGATCACAAGTTGGATCACAACCTCAGCAACTTAGCAAGACTCTGTCAAAATTTTTTAAAAAATGAAAAGGACTAGGGATGTAGCTCAGTAGTAGAGTGCCCCTGGGTTCAATTCCCAGTGGGCTGGGGGGAGGACAGCTGGGCCCCTATAGGAGCCAGATGTCCTGAGTCTGAAAAATGAGTACACTTCATTTTTCAAAGAAAAATTTCCACATCACTTGCTACATATAATAAAAATGCTAGATACAGAAATAGGTAAGTCAAAGTCACTGCCTTCAAGAGAAAATAGGTTTAAAGACAGGATTTTATTTTTATTTCATTTATTTATGTGTTTACTTATTTTATTTATTTATTTATTTATTTATTTATTTATTTTTTGAGGTCTCACTATGTTGCCCAGGTTGGTTTCAAACTTCTAACCTCAAGGGATTCTTGTGCCTTAGCTTCCCAAGTGCCAGGACTTTAGATCTGTGCCACAGCCCCCAGATAAAGACAGGGTTTTAGTTGCCATGTCAGAGGCAGTGCAGAATGTTAAGGGGGTCAGGGCAGAGTTCCTGCAGCAAGCTGAGTGGTCTAGGAGGGCTTCCCGGAGGAAGCAGTGCTTGAGCTAGAAGGACGAATAATAGATGTCCTTTACACATATTAATAATAAGTAATTAAAATGCATTGCTATTTTTGCCTGTGCTTTCTTAATTTGCCTGGAATAGGAAGAGTTGGGGGCTTAAATTCTGGAATATGGAAGTACAAAGATGCAAAATCCAAATGGAGAGCCAGAGCCTTACCACCATATACCAGCAATCTTGCATCAGTGTTAAAATATTTGTCCCTAGAAAACCAAACAAGAGTGTGTGCTACGTCTGCAGCCATTACTGCAGTTCCGGTTGAGTTTCCAGAACAGACTGGGGAGCTTCTCCACAGCACTTCTCTGTCACTCACCTTGTGGTGAAGCTCGCCCCCTCCACGGTGGTCCATCTGAAGGACTCTGGTGGATACAGTCAGCAACACCTGCTCTCCGTTTTGAGAATAAGTCTGCGACAATTCTGAATGGTGAGAGCTGGCTTCGGTTAGCTCGTGTCAACTCTTCTGTAGA
>JAJEJO010005633.1:140136-142636 GCA_020662805.1 Glaucomys volans | reverse complement strand
GGCCACCAGCAGGACAGGGCTCCACACTGCAGCCTTGTGTTTCTTCCTGCCTATGTCCCTCCGAGCTCAGGTGAGGGTCCCCTCTTTCTCTCCATCCTCTCCCTCCTTTGTTCTTCCTCCCCTTCCTTCTGGGCCTTGTCCTCCTCTCCCTCTCCTGTTCCCTAGTGTATGCTGGGAGCAGGGTCAGATATGTGATGGAATTCTCTAGAACAGGCTCCAGGTGACCTGCAGCCCAGAGGCATCGGCCTTTCCCTGGGGAACTGGGGTTAGTATCAAGCCAGGCCGTTGGCCTAGAACTGAGCCGGGGTGTGGAGCTGAGGGAGAGTGACACTGTGGCCCCAGTGACAAGGCCACCTTTCAGTTCCAGGAAAAGGCAGATCCAGGGACCCTTGAAGGAAAGGACCTCCGGCTCCCGGTGGCGTCTGCGAGCTCCACTTCTAGGAAGCCCCTCCCCCACCCTGCCTCCCAGTTCTGCTGCTGCCGAGGCTGCTGCTCCCATTTCAACCAGCACCAGATCCATTAATAGCATCAATTTTATTTGCACCAGTCCCTGCTCCCTCCCCGCTCCCCAGGGGCACCCGATCCAGAATGCCAGGCCCTGCTTCCTTTTCTCCTGGAACACGCCGACTCCCTCCCTTGGGCGCCAGGGGAGTTGGCAGGATAATAACCTGCGAGAGGAGAACTCTCCTCCCTGCCTTCTAATCTGCAGCCTCACCAAATTAGAAAAGGCATCAGAAGCCCGGGCGGACTGCCGGCAGGGATGTCACGCCATTAACCCCGGCTGCCTCCTGCTGGTGTAGGCGGCCAGGGGAGGGTGGTACCCCCATTCGTCCCAGCCCCTGCCTCTATGCAGAGATGGAGCCACCCCCTCTATGTCTGCGTTCCCCCATGTCTGCCCCCTTGGATTGGCATGACTTTCCTGCCCTAGCACCCTCCTCTTCCTCTTCCCTCATCTCAGCTCCCATCCTTATCAATCTCCCTGAGCCCCACGGCACCCTGTCAGTTGCATGGATTCCTAGAACAAGCAGGGAACCTGTGGGCTCCAGGTGAGGACTGTTGCCATCCCGTTCCTCCTTGAGGACCTGGCTTGCCTGAGTCTCCGTCTGTGCACCCTGCAAACTGACAGAGCTTCTGCTTGCTCCAGGCTCTGTTCTAGGCTCTGGGGATGCAGTGACCAGAGCAAAGTCCCACACTGGTGGGGCTCACAAGCCCCCTCTTCCAAGAGGTTGCACCTCACTCCCTGAGGCTGGGCCAGGCATCCACCACCGGACCACAAGGAGGAGCCCACCTCTCTGTCCACACCAGCTGAGCACACACGGGGCAGGGTCCCATCGTGTCTAACTCTGCGCCCTCAGCCTCTGGTTCAGGCAGGGTCTGATTAGGTGGTCAGTTCATCTCTACGGAACAGGCACGGCTGACTGGGCAGGCCTCGCTGTGTGTCCCGCACCAAGTGCCGAGACATGCTATCATTATTCCTATTTTGGAAGAATAAACTGAGCCACAGAGAGGTGAAGTTGCCAACCAGCAAGTGATTCAACCCCAGCCGGCTGGTTCAGAGACCAAGCTCCAAGGGCCTCACCAGGAAGGAGGAAAGGAATGTTGCCAATAATGAGGACAGGATGCTGGGCTTCTCTGTCACCTGTTCCCATGCCCAAGGGCAGCAAGTTCTTCCCTCCACCTGATGTCAATCTCAGGAAGCAGAACACCACCTCCTGCTGTCTTTTTTCCTCTAAGGAGATGAAGTGCTCAGACAGCAGCACCTGACCCCTGTAAGGTCATTTCACTAAGCCCAGGGCACACCTCAACCCCAGGAGCAAGACTGGTGTCCCCAGCTGCCCTCCCTACCTTAGAGTCCTGCTGTGCCAAATCCTGCTCCTCCAGACAGCCCTGCCGGGCCCCAGTGCCATGGGGTAGGAACGGGCCTGTGCCACTCCATGCAGCACCCGGTTTGGCTCTGTTTAATCGGTGTTTCCAAGGACTTAGGGCTGGGCCTGGAGAAGGCACTCTGGTAGGTTGACGGACTCTCCTGAGTGATGGAGGCCAAGCCAGGACAGAGCTCTGGCCTGATCTGCTGTGTGACCTAGGGCAAGCCAGCCCCCTCTCTGAGCCTCAGCCTCTTCATGTACTTCAAGAGGTTGGACTAGATGACCTCTAGGCTCCTTTCCTCCATAAAATTCTTGTTTGATTTCAAATTACAGAAGAAAATCTGTAGAGCATCAGGCAGATGGTCCTTCCCATCCTAGCTAATGCTTGTCTGCTGAGGAAGATAATAAGGTGAAGAATGTCTATGCAAAGGCCCAGAGAGGATACCACATCTTCCTCCAGAAAGTGCCTTTCCATGGAATCTGGGAGAGGGGAGCAAGGAATGGGAACAGCCTTGACCCCTGCTCTGTGCCTGGCCTTGCAGCATGCTACCCAGTGCTCAACTTCTGGGAAGTAAGTGTTCCCATGCCCATTTTCTTTTCTTTTTCTTTCTTTTTTCTTTTTTTTTTTTTTTTTT
>JAJEJO010005633.1:111469-139736 GCA_020662805.1 Glaucomys volans | reverse complement strand
AGAGAGAGAGAGAGAGAGAGAGAGAGAGAGAGAGAGAGAGAGAGAGAAGTGAGCTGGGCGGCAGGGGGATTGGGAATCCAGAGGGAAAAAGAAAGGAATTGTTGGAGGGCAGAGGGGGGTGTTAATATGCAGAATAAGGACAGGGACAATAATAACAATAATAATAACAAGGATAACACAAATCTTGTGCTTTTTTTTTTCTTTCCCCAAGCTGAGTGCCAGCCGGAGCAGGGCTGAGGGGATTAATCTCTTAAAAAATAAGTGCCGTGTGAGGAGACAGGCAGTGATTAAGGCTTTAACTGATCAGTCTGCATCTGACAGTGAACCAGCTATTATCTTAACGGAATCAAACGAACATTCAAAGCCGCGCTCAGCCCCAAACATGAAAGGAGATGTCATCTGCTGGCAGCTGGCAAGCCGCAGGGGGAGCCCAAGGGGAGAGAGCAATGGAGGGAGAGGAGAGAAGAGAGGGAGAGAGAGGAGAGTCGTGGTGAGGGAGAGGGGAAGAAGAAGAAAAGAGAGAGGGGGTGCCCAGAGAGGTTTTGCAGAGACTCTGCTGCCCCACTTACACACACACACACACACACACACACACACACACACACAGAGCGCCCCTGGATCGCAGGACCCAAAGCAGGCGATGATTGTGGTACTCCTCACCTCTGAAGCCTTCAGTGGCTCCCCGCTTCCCAAAGGATAAAGACAGGACGCTGAAGGCCCAGGGGGTGGGGCTGGGAGGTTCCTGCGGAAACCTCATTCCCTGGGGAGCCCAGACCAAGACTCCTGCCCCTTTCCTTTCCCTGTGGCTCTGGTTCAGTAAATACTTTTTAAATAAAGGAAAAGGGATAAGTGGAGAGAAGTTGAAAATGGGTAGAGAGAGTGCTTTCCTGGGCATTGGCACTCATTGCCCACCTAATCATCCCCACAACCCAGTAACAGACGGCACTGCTCGGTGTGGGGGGGGCGGGAGCGAGGTGTCACAGTTTGTAGGAGGCAGAGCTGGGATTTGAACCCAGGCCTCTCCAACTCCAATCTCCCTGCTTTTCTCACCAGAGATAGGAACAGAAGAACAGAGGGAAGGGAACCAGGAAGGACAAGGACAACCAGGAAGGAGCCCTGGGGGGTCACTCTTCTGGCTTGTTGCTCTGCTTACATGGATGAGCTCCCTTCCCACCCAACTCTTCCAAAGGGGGCGACCAACAGAGCTACCTGGTCTGGGGCCCAGCCAGCCCCACTCCTAGGGGGCCTGGACCACAGGGGTGGCCTGGGCAGGAAGGGCACATCCTCACTCTCAGCGTGGACTCCCAGCATGAAGCTCCTTAAAAGAAAAACAACAGACAAGGAAACAGAGAGAGAAGGAACTCACCTGAAAAATTAGAAAAATGAACTCACGCAGTTCCCACCCCCCACTCCACCCCCACCCCGTGCACAGGACCCTGCATTTGCTAGAGTAGAGCTGACCCTGTCCAGGTCCCTTCCCTTACTGAACTCTCACTCACTTAAGGAGACAGCTGTTCCTCAAAGAAAAAGGATATATGGTGCCCTCTCTCCTCTTTGTCACACACTCATGGGTTCCCTCTCCCCCACACACGCAGCACACACACAGACACTGTCACAAACACAAACACACACACACACACACACACACACACACACACAGAGCCAGCGTGGGGTTTTTGCTCACAGTCTGCCACTCTAGGCCACAGCCAAGTCCCTAGCATTGTTCCTTTTGGTCCGGGGACACCAGGTGGGATCCAGTCATCCTGAGGTGGTGCAGCCCTGTGTGTCCTGGTGCCTGTCCCTCCCCGGATGCAGCCTTCAAGCATGGCCCAGGAGGGAGGAAGCCACGGCCAGCCATGGTGGGTCACATGGGTGGAGATGGGGGTCCCCCTAGAGCCTGTGGCAATCTCTCTGTCCCCTCCCTTCTCTCTGCCCTCACCATGGTTCAGGACATCTCTGCTTCACACCTCCTTCCCTTTCTCCCCGTCTTTAAGGCACCAGCACACCCCTGCCCAGATGTCCACCCACCTGGAGACCATGGCAACTCCCCTTTGCTGGTAAGGCTCAAGTCCAAACTGCTCCCAGGTGTCAAGGCTCCTGGGTCAGCCAGCCCCGCCTCTCTGCCTTAGGTCCTGCTGCGCTGCCCCCCACCCAAGTCATTCTTACGCTGAGTCTGACCCCACACTTGTCTTTCCGCTTTACACCTGCAGCACTGGTCCTGTCCACCTAGAGACCTCTGTCCCTCCACTCCACCCCACCAAGCCCCTCTCTTTAGAGATTAGGAGGCTAATTCAACCTTGTGGAGTAATTAGCACATACAGGTGTCACCATTGGTCCCTCTATAGGCAATGAGTCTTGTGCTCTTCACCTGAGCCTGATGAGATACCTTGTACAGAAAGGAAGCTGAGCCTGAACAGTGGCCCATGCCTGGAATCCCAGCAGCTCAGGAGGCTGAGGCAGGAGGAACTCGAGTTCAAAGCCAGCCTCAGCAACTTAGCGAGGGCCTAAGCAACTCAGTGAAACTGTATCTCTGAATAAAATACAGAAAAAGGGTTGGAGATGTGGCTCAGAGGTTAAGTGCCCCTGACTTCAGTCCCCAGTATTAAAAAGAAAAAATACACACACACACATATATAGGAAACTGAGCCAAGAAGAGGCTAAACAACTTGCTAAAGCCACATAGGTACATCAGGATAGTGGCAGAACTAAGATTTGAAAACAGAGCATGACACCACAATCTATACCCTAATCATTATACTACCCTGCCTCTCAAAGATGCTTCTTTCTCCTCAAAGCCCTCACTAGACCCCCCAGCCCCCACCTCCAATCTCTGTCCTCCAGCATCTTCAAGTCTGTGTTATCTGAACCTCTCATGGGCTCCTTAATTACGCAATGCCTTGAATCAGTACTTTGATCTCTGCGTGTGTTAATTTTATCTCATGAACTAGATTATTTATTATCAGGAGTATAAACTGTTTGCCATCAGTCACCCCCATCACCACCATCACCCGTTACCTAGCACAGGGCTAGACAGATGGGTTAGAAATAAAAATCACACCAGCTAGTGCAGGAGGGCTAACTACGTGCCAGGCCCCGTTCTAGCTACTTACCATGATTGACATCTTTATTCCTCACAGATGAGAACACAGATGGGACATCAATGTCACACAGGCTGTGGTGGATTAAAGATGACTACAAGCCAGTGCACAGGAGGCTGAGGTAGGAGGATCACAAGTTCAAGGGCAGTATGGACAACTTAGCAAGGCCCTGTGCAAGTTAGTGAGATCCTGTCTCCAAAAAAAAAAGGAGTGGGGATGGAGCTCAGGGGTAGAGCACCTCTGGGCTCAGTAATGCCAAAAAGAGAGAGAGACAGAGACAGGGAGAGAGATGACAGTTTTTCATTCCCCCATGAAGTGTGCATTTCCTTTCCTTCCCCCTTGAATCTTTAACCAATAGAATGCACACCTCTGGGGTTAAGCCTTAAGAAGAACTGGAAGCTTCCACCTGTGTGCCTCTGGGAACTCTCTGAGCTGCCCTAGAAGAAGTCTGGTTAGCCAGCTGGGGAGATAATTGGGGGGGGGGGGTGCCTTGGATGCCTGCAGAGCAGGAGGCCCTCCTATGCCAGCTTCTTGGTCAGTCCTGCTGATGACCACAGCCCCAGCCCCTACTCAGCTGTAACTGCTGTAGAGACCAGCAGAAGAACCGTCCAACTGAGCTCAGCCAGCCACATGTGTGCGGGACACCTGGGGGTTGAGAGATGATAGGGAGTTTTATTGAACAGTAGTAGAAAACTAAAACCAGTAGGTCCTGTTATTACTCCCTGTATTTCTTTTTTTTTTTTCTTTTCTTTTCTTTTTTTTCTTTTTTTTTTTTTTTTTGAACCAGGGATTGAACTCAGGTGCACTTGGCCACTGAGCCACATCCCCAGCCCTATTTTGTATTTTATTTAGAGACAGGGTCTCACTGAGTTGCTTGGGGCCTTGCTAAGTTGCTGAGGCTGGCTTTGAACTCTCGATCCTCCTGACTCATATTCCCTGTATTTCTGAGGAGGAAGTAGATGGAAGGCCATCATGGTTGCAAGATGACTTACCCAGGGTCACACAGCTCTGCAAGTGGGGTGCAGGATCCTATAGAGCTTGGGAGATGAATTGTTGCCACAGGACACTCTCAATGGCCAAAGGCGAGAGGTCCTCTTGGACTGGGTGTCCCAAAACAGTCCCTGATGAACAGCACAGCTCACCTCACTCTGGAACCTTCGTTTCCTGTCATGCACAGGGCAGGAATAGGGCCAGAGCTGCTTCCCAACTGTGCACTGGGAGTACAGGGCAGGAGTCATAGTGGACAGGGAGGGACAAAAGCAAGAATCTGGATACCCCTCTCCCCATGGATCTCATTTCTCCCATAGATGTCCACAGGAGCTTTTCCTTGAAAACTGTGCTCTGGTTTGAAAACCACTGGACTACATCATCTCAAAGGCCCTGCTCACCCTGGCATTCAGGATTCCGTGAACAAAGGGGTGGGTGGGATGACACTGCTTGGTTCCTCTCTCAGCAGCAGTGATGCAGAGTAGACAGGGAGGGAAGGATCCATGAAGCAGAGCAACCCGGAATGCAGAGTTCCCAAACCTCACCACAGAAGGGCAGGGAGGAGGGTGCTAGAGACAGCCACAGGGATGAGAAGGATCAGAGAAGGACGCCTCGGTGGAGGGTGGCTGGGGAGGCTGCGTGGGGTGCATGTGGTCTCAAGGGCTAAGCTCACAAGCTCTGGAACATCAGGCCTGGTTTCAAAGGCAGCTCTGCCCTTGGTATGGACATCTGGCAGCATGTTTACCTCCCCAAGTCTCTGTATTTTTATCTGTGAAATAGAATTGATTAGTACCCATGTCATACAGTTAGCAAGGGGTCAATGAGATAAATCAAGGAAAAAGATAATCCAGTGCTTGGTACTTAGTGAGCATTGGCTAACTGGTAGCTATGAGGACCACTGTGGAAGATCTTGAGGGACTTGGCTTAGCCAAAGCTCCAGGAACATGGCTAACCTAGGAGTTCCCCAAACATTTTCTTCTTGTGTCCCCATGTGACATATGGTACATGCATTTGGGGAAAGGCAGGTGGGAGGGATAAGGCAGAGTTTGGGGTGGATGGGACTTGGGGTATCATGCCGGGAGGTCGTAGGGGTACAGCAGATGCCCACCAGGCCTCCCAGGAGCTGGGAACTGAGCCTGCAGAGGAGCAAGGCTTAGGGCTGGGCAAATGGAGCCATCTGGGGAGGGTTAATGAGTTTATTCAGTGGAGCAGGCCCCTGGCAAAGTCAGGATGAATCTGGGAGGGCCAGGTGCCATCCTATAGTGAGATACCCCAGGAGAGAGTCAGTGGCTTGGATTGTGATGTCGCTCAGTGTGAGGTGAATACCACCCAGGAAGGGCATGACAGCTCATGGAAAGTGAGGCCATGCCCACCAATGACACAAGACAGAGTTCTCAGGTAGCCTCCAGAGCCAGGTGATTGGACTTTGGATTCTGATTCTGCCATCAACTAGTCATATGACTGTGGGCAAGCTGATGGACCTGCTTAGTGCTATGGCGAAGGTTGTGGTCCTTGCAATCTAGCTGAAGAGACAGACACTTAAAAAAGGTTTGCAGTCACTGCAGGTGGCTGATGACACACCCCCTCGTGATGGAGGTCAGCGCCCTGAGCTGGAGCTAAGGAGAATATCAATGACGTCTCAGTGAGTGACATATCTTTGGACCATGATGTGCCATGCTGGGTTTGGAGAGATTAAGGGACAGGCAATCAGAGGGAAGAGAATCTGGAGACAGGGATATAGATGGCCTGTCACCCTTATCCCCACCTGGAGTAGGAAGTGGGATCATGGGGTAGGAGTGAGGGTTGGGAGAACCCCTGGGAGTCAAGCACCTTGAATGGAAATGGGGAAATCTGAAGCTCCCAGCCACCTCTAGTCCTTCCAGGCTGAGGCAGGGGTAAGGGGCACGGAGGTGATTCAGAAGGACAGTGGGGCTCACAGGTGCCTCTGTAGAGGCTGTGTCCACTCTGACAGCCCCTACCAGCTGCCCCAGCATCCCTGGTCCCCAGGGTCAGGCCATTACAGGCGAGATTTATCACGGGCAGGTGTGCTCCAAGACGGTATATTATCCAGGATTATGAACTGTAACAGGATAATCTCTCTAATGTAATTCAAGCTCTCGACATGGCTTATGGCTCCTTAATGTACCTCAGACTGAAGAATTACAGGAACATTCTCCCTCCAGCTCCCCATGTCCCCTCCCTCCCTTCCCTGTCAACCCCTAAATGATTTAGGCAATTGCCTGAAGCCAGATCTTGGCATTTAGTCATAATTCAGTGCAGTTCAGTAAACATGACGGGCAAGGAACCTTCCCTGCCTCCCCTCTCCCATGAAAGCCTGCCTCTAGCTCACCCAAGTCAAACCACAAGGGACAGGCTGGATGCAGGACAATCCATGACCCTTGGAACTCTGGGATTCAACCCAAGATACCCCCTCAGCACCAACGCCCACTGATATTCCCTTGGCTTTCATTGCCCTCTAGACTAAGAAAACAACCCAGAACCACAGAAAAATGGCAGAGTCAAAGGGATCAGGATCCTGAGACCTAAGCGCTCCAGTCTGTGAATCAACCTTGTTAACTCGTGCAACCCCCATGGAAGGTTCTTTCCTAATAATAGATGGTGTTTATTGAACCCTTACTCTGCACCAGGCATTTTCCTTAAGTACGTAATGTCATTTGTTCATTTTATGCGTCCAACAATTTTTGAGTAAGTGCTATTATTCCCACTTTACTGATAAGAAAACTAAGGCTCAGAGAAGTAAAGTTGAGACCACAGAGCTATTAAATGGGCACCTGGCCCATGAACCCAGGAATCTGACTCCAGAGCCTGTGTTGTGCCCTCTGCTCTCTATCATGCAGTCTTGGTGCTGAGGGTCAGCACTGGAACCCAGAGCCCGGTGTCCTCCAATCCCAGCCAGGGTTTCCTCCATCTGCTAAGTACCCTGCTGATGCATCAAGGGAACAGGACAGCAGGGTCTTCTTTCTAGACAACATCTAGAAAGAAGTATATTTTCACAGCAGCCCTTGCATGGGGTCATCAGAATCCAGGCTTCCCATTCGCCTGCCAGGGAGAAGGTGAAGAGCCTTTTCCTCTGGCCACCCCATCACTGCACTCTCCTGCTGCTACAGCCTTACCTCCCCCATGACCATAAACATAGAGCCAGAAGCCCCTCTTGCTGCCAGAATCCAAAGAAGGCAAGAGAAACCTCCCCCATGGTAGGAGGCCACCTCAGGTTGGGAAGAGTTCTTCTAAAATCAGCTCTATAAATATAAGGCAGCTTTCTAATTAGGCCGTGGTATCTAATGAGTGTCTTCTGTATGCACTGCATTGGTCTTTCCCTAAGGCTCTTCCTGACCTTGGGCAAGTCACTGGGAGACTTGAACTTTGATGACTCATTATTTTCATCTCTAAAATGGGCTAATAGCCGCAAAGCCTAAATTCGAAGATGAAGGCTTTTTTCAAAAGTAGTCCCTGCTTGCAACTATAACACTCCCTCCCACACACACCCCTCTGGTTGAGCTGGTCGTTTTGGATCTAAGCAGGATTTATTTGAGTCCTGTCCTCACCACTACAGCCACACCTAATAAGAAGAGAAAGTCCACATGAATTGTCTACTTCTGATCTCTGATTCCAAAGCAGATTAGATCTGAAGTTATACCAGTCACCCTGGAGGCAGAGTCTTTGACATTTGGGAATCCTAGTCCTGGGAGAGAATGCTGTGCATTCAGAGGCCCTCAGGGGGACACTGCCAGACGCAGAGGGAATCTGGGAAGGACCCTATTAATCCCTTGACTTGTGTCAATGCATATGCTCCCTGGTGCAATGGAGAAAGCTCCAGCAGGGGCGTGTGTAGACACCCGAGTTCTGATCCTGCCTCTACCTCCCTTACCCTGAACCCTGTTTCCTCGGAGGAGGCCCCAGGTCCTTCCAGTCTGACATTCTATTGGAGGGTTGACTCTTTCTCAGGTCTGCCCTGCTCCTTTCACAAGGTTCAGAAACCCCTCTGATGGCCTCTTCCTTCTCCCTTTATGTGGTCAACAACCAGGATTTTTCTTGCCCTGGAGTCACTGATACCTGTTATTCCTGAAAGTGCCACCAGGGGGAGCCTTCTTTTGGACATGTGGGGTCAGGAAGGAAGCCCGAAAACATGAAGGCTTGAGGGAGTCTTCCAGATCCAAGGGGTCCCACCAAGAACCAGACTGAAATAGGAGATTGGGGGAACTTGTGGGGGTTTTGGGGGAGATCTAAGCTACAAAGCGCATACTCTAAATCCTCGAAGGTCTGAGACCTTGCCTTATTAATTCTTGTCTTGCGCATGGAGGGATCATCTCATTTGATAGTCTTATTCGTGAGTCTTACAGGGCAGGTGGGATTATCTGTCACTTGTAGTTGGGAGAACTGAGGGGCAGCCAACCTAGAACAGATGTGCAGATGGCCCACGTCTCCTAACTCCTGGCCCAGGTCTTGCTCTGCATATCCTGGCCTCTCCCAGGGTGCACTAGGGACCTCCAGAGACACTTCATGAATGAATGAGTGAATGAGTGAGCCCGGTGAGGAGGCTGTGACCTCCCTGGGGCAGGCCTTCTCTACTCCAAGCTGCTCTGCAGGTGCATAAAGCTAAGGGACACCTTAGCTCCAGGGTCTACTCTTCCCTCTCACCTCTCTCACCTCCCTCATTTCTTACCATAGACTCATTCTTAATACAGAGGGAGATGACGTTCATTGGGTCCTATTCCTTGTACAGATGAGGAAAGTAAGGCCCAGGCAGGGCAAGTGACGAGTCTATTCCTTCAACAGTCCTTTTCTGAGTGCCTAGTTGTGTGAAGTCTTGCTCTAGGGCTGAGACTTTTTTCAAAGCCTCTGTCTTCACAGAATCTGCAATCCAGGAGAAGGAGATGGGCAGCATGCCAGACAGCAAAAAACGCACACCTGTAATCCCGGCACTTGGGAGGCTGAGTCAGGAGGATCGCAAGTTCAAAGCCAGCCTCAGCAACTTAGTGAGGCTCTAAGCAACTCAGTGAGACCCTGTCTCTAAATAAAATACACAATAGGGCTGGGGATGTGGCTCAGTGGTGGAGTGCCCCTGGGTTCAATCCCCAGTACCAAAACAAAAAACAAAACAAAAAAATGCTATTGAGAAGCTGGGCCTAGTGGTGCACACCTGTAATCCCAGTGGCCAGGAAGGCTGAGGCAGGAGGATCACAAGTTAGAAGCCAGCCTCAGCAATTTTGTGAGACCCGAAGCAACTTAAGACCCTGTCTTAAAATTGAAAAAATTTAAAAACAGCTGGGGATGTAGTTTCATGGTAAAGCATCTTTGGGTTCAATCCCCAGGACCAAAAAAGCTACTGGGGACAGGCAGAGGGCTCACATCCCATTTCAACAACTCAGGAGGCTGAGTCAGGAAGATCAGATCACAAGTTCAAAGCCAGCTTCAGCAACTTAGTGAGACTCTGTCTCAAAAGAAAAAATAAGGAGAATAGAGGATGTAAGTCAGTGGTAAGATGCCCATGTGTTCAGTTCCCAGTACCCACCCCCACGACTGCCACTGGGAAATGGAAAGCAGAGCAAAGGACATGGACCACCTGTGTCAATATCAGGTGGGGGTGTCGGTCCAACAAAGCTTCAGCAAAGAAAGGTGGGGAGCACAGTAGGATTCTGGGGAAGGATTATTTCAAGCAGAGGGAGAGCAGTTCAAAGGCCCTGAGGCAGCAGTGGTGTGCTGACCTGCCTGTGGAAGAGAGAGGGGGCCAGTGATGGGGTGGCCAGGTGGGAGGGCAGGACAGCGAGGTGATCAGGTCACTAGGGTCTTGGAAGGAGCTGTTTCTGAGTGTGATGCAGAGTCACTGGAGGATTCTGAACACAAGAGGAACAAGATCTGACTTTAGTTTCAAAATGACAGCCCTGGGAGCTCCCTTCAGTTTGGACTAAGAGAAAAAAGAGGTGAGGAGGCACAAGTTAGGGGTCGTGACATTCCAGCAAGGAAAGATGGTGGCTTGGAACAGTGAGCTCAGTGGGGAGCAGGGAAGAAAAGCAGTTTCTAGACATATTTTGAAGGCAAAATAAGATTTGCTAAGGCATTTGGATGAGTTATGGCAGAAAAAAAAAAAGTTGAGGAAAAACCCCAAGATTTTTTTCTGGAGCAACTGGGAAGGTAAGTTGCCCTTTCCTGAGATGAAGGGGACTGCCAGTGCAGGGCTGGGCACAGGGCAGGGATTTGACATTTTGAAGTCACACAAGCTGCGTTTGAGATTCCTACTACATGTTCAGGTGGAAATGGGAAACTGGACTTACTGGAGGGCGGGTCAGGAGAAGTTAATGGTGGAGCTAAGAGAAGTAAAATCGAAAGCTCATGTCTTCCGACTCCCCGATGGAGCCCTTTCCATAGTAAGGAGAGCACTCTCACACGTGCTGGAGAAGTTAAATACCTGCGCTCAAAACCTAGGGCGCAAGGAGAGGAAATATGGTAACCCCCAAGCGTCCGACTCCGGCTTGCCCAGCGCCAGGGCTGGGGGAGGTCGGAGCAGAGGGGCTGTGCCTGGACCGGGCTGGCTCCCTTGGGAACTTTGGGCGAGCCCAAGGGGGCCAAAACCTCGGCAGTCATCCTGGCGGAGCGGGAGCTGCTTGAGATTCGGGGCGGATCTCCACCGAGGTCTGGGTTTTTTCTCTCGGCAGCGGTCTTGACTCGTTTCCTGGAGCCACCGTCAGATATTTATTTAACCTCGCAGTTCAGCCTCCTGGGGGCCAGCAGAGAGGGATGGAGGCAGGGTGGAGAAGGCTGGCCGAGAAGGGGGAGGGAAAAGAGAATCTTCTTCCTCCCCATGATAGGCCCCGGTTGCCTAACACGCGTGTAGTCCCACCGGGGCACCCGGACCTCCGGGGGTCAGCCAGCCCCTTGGATTCCGAGGGTCAGCGTGAGTACCCAGGAACCACGGAACCCCCCTCGATTTACGAACGAAGAAACCGAGGAGAGGAGTAATTTGCCCAAGGACAACAGTGAGTCCTGGGTGGTGCCAGACTCCCGCTCTCAGGATTTCCCCCCCATTGTTTGTCTACCTATTAGGCATTGGGACCCCCTGGTCCCAAGGAAGTGGGGTGACTTCAGATCTGCGCAAGGCAGCCTTGCGATTGGGCTCAACACTTCACCTCTCCGTTCCTCAGTGTACTCGCCCGTACAAAAGTCTCGCCCTGCCTTCCTTGTCTTGTTGCTGGACCAAAAATAAAAAAAAGCAACAGCTGCCAATTGACGAGCCCCAGTGAGCCTGGCACTGTCCCGAGTGCTGCGCACCGGGCCCACTCTTGTCCTCCGAGGTTTGTGAAACTCCGCGGCTCCCCAGCCAGTGGGGATGGGGGCTTAAAGCGAGGGCTGGAAGGTGGAAGCCAGACTCTCAGGACCGAGAGGACCCCCTCACCAAAAGCGGGGGCGCCCGCCCCCGGGCCCAGGGGTCAGCGAGGGGGGCACTGGAGGAGGGGGAGCAGGGGGAGCGGAAGTCCCTGGTAGGAGGCCCCACTTCCCCTCCCCCCGGCAGGCCCCGGGGCAGGTGAAGAGGGGACCGGGCTCCGCTCCAGGTGGTGGGGCAGCGACGGGGGTGGGGAAAGGCCCGGCAACAATAGCACTTTTATTTGGGACTGTTTGGTTCTGAGCGGGTGGGCGGAGGAGGAGGAGGCCGCCGGGCCGCGGGGGAGGGGGCCGGTCAGCGGCATCTGGCTGCACACCTGCTCCTGCTTAACCCTGTGCGTGCTGGGGCGCGGCGCGCGGCGGCGGCGGCTCTCCAAGTACCGGAGAAGCGTCCCGGGCAGCAGGACAGCCAGCCCCGGGGCCCCTGGCCGCGCCTGGCGTCTCGGGGTACCAAGCAATGGGGACCCTGGCGGGACAGCGCTCCCGATGCCCCTGGCTGTGCCTCTCGCCCTGCGCAGGCCCCTTGGAGGTGGCGCGGGCTTTCCGATCCGCCTCCAGTACTTCAGCGCGGTCCAGGCAGAGGAGGGAAGCGAGGGGTGGCTCGGGGGCCTCGGCGCGGACTCCCCGCCGCCCTCGGGCTGTTCCGGGAAGCCGGCCTTCCGGAGGCGGCGCGGCGGCCACCGCAATGCCAAGGGCGCGGGGCGCGGGCCAGGCCCAGCGGGCGGCCGCCAGGCGGGGGAGCTAGCGCCGGGCGCGCCTCTCGCGTAAACGCTTCCAGGCGCGGCGCTGCAGGTGAGCCCGGCGCTCAGTGCACCCCGCCCCGGGCCTCGCCGACGCCCCCTGCCGGTGGGGCGCCGGGACGGCTCAGCCCCGCGCTGCACCTGCGAGCGCTGGGACCCTCGCCCGCCCGCCTGCCGGCCGTGCCCTCCACCCTCACCCAAGGGCAGGCGCGCTGGCCCGTGGTACAATCGCAGCTTGTTTGTGGGCGGAGGAGCCGCGCCGGGTGCGGCGGCCCTGCGCCAGCCCACTGATCCCATAAAATATTATTTGTGTTTAAAAATTCCAGTAATTGGCTATGCAGCCGCTTTTTCCGAGCCCCGTGCCAAGCGCAGTAAAATCGCAGTCCGGCTGGGGTTATTTTCATCATGCAAATTCCCATTTCTGTAAACAGGGTTAAAACGCCTGGACGGGCCGGGCTGGAACTAGAGAAGAAAAGCAGAGGGATGTATTCTCAGACTGTCAAACGGGTTTCTGTTACTGTGATTTGGCCTGGGTAATCGGGGAGAGTTATTCAGAGAATTCCCCAGTCGCTTTCTCTTGAAGACCACGCCTGAACCCCATTTCCTTAACTTTCTCCTTCTCTTTCCCCATCCGAACAACTGACATCTTTAAATCATGGAATTCTGACTCTTATCTCCTCTTTTTATTACAGGAGTAAACGGAGGCCAGAGAAGGGAGACTTGCCTAAGGTCACACAGCAGGTTTGTGTTAGGGTCAGGGCAACACAGATTACCTGAATGCCCAGCTGCCAGGACCTCTGAAGGGCTTGGAAGAAGAGGAGGCTGGAGCAGGTGGCCAGCGCAGCTAGGGTGGAAGCCCAGGGCACTGGGCTGTGAGCACAATAACTGGGGGGAAGACTCCTCCCTCTCCAAACGTCCCCACTTCCTGTCCCTGGCCTGGAAAGAGGGAGGAGGGAATCCCTGCCAGCCCCTTGGAAACCCTGAGTAATGGACAGGGGAGCCTCTGCCCTGCTCCACCCAGTGATGGCTGCTGTCTGCGGCAGGGAGCCTCTGAGAGGGGGAACCACACACGTGGGAGGGAGGGATTTTTTTTAAGCAGAGACAGAAGTCCAGATTCTGAAGCTGGAAGGAGAGTTGGGACTCAGAGAAGAGTAAATAATGCTAAATTATTTGTCATACTGTATGATCCCTAATTTATTATTGATGCATTGTCTTGAGTGCCTACTATGTGCCGGGCACTACTTTGCAATATGTCTCCTTTACTCCCTTGAAGCTTCGGAGGTGGGTGCTAATATGCGCGCTTTCCTGATGAAGATACTGAGGCTTCAGAAGACGAAGTCGCTTGTCCTAAGTAGCCAATAAGGAAAGCCCCTTCTCTGGGTGTTTCTGTGAATGGGAGATCTGTGGGCTCAACAACCTCAAGTGTTATATCAACCAGGCATCCTCCTGCCTCGCCCCACCTCCCCCTGTTAACCATTGGGCATGTCATTTTTTTCTCTGGATGTTCCTCCAGCCCCTTCTTCAAACCCTAGACCCTTCTGTCCCAGAAGCTGAGGAATTCCTAGATAGATAGACCCTCTGCAATGCTGTATTTAGACCACGAACTCAGAGGGGTTAAAGGGAAGCAGGGTATGGAGCTTTATGCAAAAACCACCACCATGATAACTTCTTTTTCCAAAAGCATCTGTATACTTTGCAGCACCTCTTCAATGCACATCCAAAAACATACACGTACACCCCCAAAACAGGAGTGCAGGTTGTGGTTACATAGAAGATATTTCTAGTGGTCCTGGGTTATTGCACAGCTGAGCGGGCAGCCTTATCAGGTGCTGAGCTTCCCATCACTGTGTGTGTGTCAGCACAGACTGACAGCTCCCTATCCAGGAGGGATGCCAAAGGGATCCAGCATCCCCCTTGGCTCTCTTACTCAGAAATCAGTTCTAACCCAGAATTCCAACCACATTACTACAAATATAGGTCTTTTTGTGTGTGCGTGTGGTCCTGGGGAATTGAACTCAGGGCCTGTGTGTGGGAGGCAAGCACTCTACAGCCCCCCTAAAAAAAAATAGCAGAAATTTCTTGTCAATCTCTGAACGGAAATGCTATCAAGGTGGAGAACATCAGGGAAGGAAGAAGGACCCTCAGCTAGGCCAGGCAGGGGGACAGCTTCTGGGATGGAGGGAAATATACTTCAGAGTGGACTCCTTGTTGAGAAGGGGAAAAGAAAATGGCTCCTGCCCAGAGCCATCATGGGAATTCATAGAGGGTGACTGCCTCACCCCTCAGAGGAGCAAAGGGTTCCCCCATGCGTTCAGGGCTCTATCTGTGAGAACCACCATGGCACAGAGAATTTGGGGGAGACCTGGGTGCAGTGAGTTTCCAGAGAGTTCACCCGGCCAGATTGTGAAAACACAATGGCTCCTTCTGACCTACGTGGCTGATGTCACAATGGTTTTATGGTGTAGCTGGTATCTTTCAGCTAGGTTCTTTTTGGACCTTGAAGGACCAAGAAGAGGCATCTCTTTCCTCACAGTCCCCTCCCCTTCTCCCACTCCACTCCAGAGAGGGTAGGATAGAATGGTGGGGGTGGGTCCCATGACCTTTCTTCCACTCAGCAAGTGAATTTGGACCTCCCTCTCAAGGATGGACATGATCAGAGATGACCATAGGTCCCAACCTGTAAGGAAATACCAGCAAGAAAGATATATAGGAGCCAGGTGTGGTGGCGCACACCTGTAATTCTAATGACTCAGGAGGCTGAGGCAGGAGGATCACAAGTTCAAGGTCAACCTGGGCAATGCAGAGAAATCCTGTCTCAAAAAATAAAAAGGGCTGGGATGTAGCTCAGTGGCAGAGCACCCCTGGGTTCAATCCCCAGTACGATAAGAACAACAAACAACTGCTAAGCTGCAGTAAGCATACCTTACGTACCAGGTACTGACCATGTGGTCGCGGCCATCAGAGAGGAGCAAGGGGCTCAGGGGACCTGAGCAAAGAATTTTTCAAGGTGAAGAATGGTCCAGGTTTTGAGTGGGCTTTGTGTAACTGGTAGAATTTGTATCAGGTAGAGAGGGGAGTGGCACACTATTCTGGGTGGTGGGAACAGCACTTGAAGCAGCCTGGAATAGGAAGACCTAAGGCAGGAATCCGGGATGAGGCGGGTAGCAGGGAGAGCAAGGGGACTCTGGCTCCGCCCCAGATCCCAGGGCTTCTTCTCAATCTCTGTCCAGGTCTGAGTTCCCCCTCCTTTCTCTCCATTTTTTTAAAGAGGAAAGATGTGTGTACTCCAACTTCAAACCTGTGTCTGAGATCTCACCAGACGAGGACATTTGGGAGAAAGAGGAGGAGGAGGAGGAGGAGGAGGAGGAGGAAGAGGAGGAGGAAGACATGGGGTATGTGTGACAGGGCATCCTCCTGGCCTTCTGCCTTGTTTGCTGTCTCTCTATCACTGGCCCAGTGTCTGGGTCTCCTCTCTGTCTTACCTCTGTCCATCCCTCAGGGGCTGCCCCTCCATGCCCATCTCTGCCCCGGCAGCTCCTCTGACTCCCTCTCCTCCCTGACCCCATTCTTCCTTCCCCTTTCACTCAGGATCAAGACTCTCCTCTCAGTGCCCAGGCAGGCGTCAGTGTGGGGGCTGGTGGCCTGGCCCAGGGCCTCCCTGGAGCAGGCTCCATGGTGGGAAGACCTGAGCTTCTCCCTGCCCCCGCTCCCTGGGCCCTGTGAGTGCAGCCTGGGGACAAAGGTGACCCTCTTCCCCCAGGCCTCTCGGGCCTCCAGCTCCACCCTTGAGAGCTTGCCCTACTTGTCCCCCAAGCTGGAGCCCACTTCTTTGGGGAACCAGCCTCAGAAAGAGCCTTCTCAGTCAGCTTCCCACAAGAAGACCCCCAAGATCAGAAGGAGACGTCCCCACAAGGCCAGGCGCCAGGCCTCCCCCAAGAGATCCACTGCCTCTCAGGCCCTGCGACAGCTGGCCCCAATATCAGTGTGGCCTCCAGTTATTATCCAAACCCCCACCAAGGGTTCAGCTCTCAGAGGTGGCCATGCACCCTTAGCCAAGAAGGGCTCCCCCACCCCAGGTCCGCCTGACAGCCCCCTGCCCCAGCTTTCTTCAAAATAAATATTTTTGTTAGATCAGCAACCGTCTAACACTTCCTTCTGTCCCCAAATAGAGGAAAGAATTCCTGGCACTTTCACATGCATTCTTATTTCCTTTAGTCTTCACAAGAGCCAGAAAAGGTTGGAAATAGGTCTGATTTCATAGATGAGGAAACTGAAAATGAGAGGAGTGGCGTTACTTGCCAAAGTGGCCCAGCAGCGATCTGATCCCACATCTGAGTCTGTGCTCCACCATATCATCCTGGAGGCAGGTCAATGACAATGCAATGGACTGGGCCAAGGACCATGCAAGGTCTTGCAGTTCCGTCAGTTGGAGCCACCCTAACCCGTCAGCTTTCCTTTGAAGACTTGGGGTCAACTGTCCCCATGTCCCCACACTGAAACTTCATTCCCCCCACATAGTGCTCCTCCCCCTAATGTTCCTGCCCCAGACCTTTATTGTGCAAATAGGTACTGTCCCCTTGGATTCCATCACCTCCTTCAAAACTCAGTGCATATGTGTGATTTGTGACACAATTGGAAATCTAAACATTCACTAGATAGTAAAGACAATTTTAGCTGGGCTCAGTGGCACATGCCTGGAGTCCCAGCAGCTCAGGAGGCTGAGGCAGGAGGATCACAAGTTCGAATCCAGCCTCAGCCTTAGCAAGGTCCTGAGCAACTCAGCAAGACCCTGTCTCTAAATAAAATACAAAAAGGGCTGGGGATGCCAGGTGCGGTGGCGCACACCTGTAATCCCAGCACTTGGGAGGCTGAGGCAGGAGGATCGAGAGTTCCAAGGCAGCCTCAGCCACTTAGCGAGGCTGTAAGCAACTCAGTGAGACCCTGTCTCTAAATAAAATATAAAATAGGACTGGGGATGTGGCTCAGTGGTGGAGTGCCCCTGGGTTAAATCCCTGGTACCTAAAATAAAATAAAGACAATTAAAAAAAATAGACCTTTCTTTAGGATGTTTCGAGTTTACAGAAAATTCAAGAGAATGGTACAGGGAGTTCCCAGGCACCCCCCATACCCAGTCTTCCCTGTTATTGGGGTCTTACATTAGGATGGTACCCTTGTTACAACAGAAGACCCAATATTGACATATCGTCATTAACTGAAGCCCCTAGGTAACTCGGATTGCCTTCGTTTATACCAGATGTCCTTTTTCTGTGCTGGGATCCCATCCAGGAGACCACATTGCCTTTAATTGCCACCTCTCCTTAGGCTGCTGTTGCCTGTGACAATTTCTTAGTCTTTCCCTGCTTTTCATGACCTTGGCAGTTCCCAGGCGTACTGGTCGGGTACTTTGTAAAACGTCCCTCTATTGGAATTTGATGTTTTTCTACCGATTCGACTAGGGTAGTGGGATGGGGGAAGGAGGACCCCAGAGGCCAAGTGTCGTTTTTATCACGTTACTTATAGGGTGCATACTGTCCACGTGATTGATGACTGTTGATGTTGACCTGGATCACCTGGTGGAGGTCAGGTTTGCCAGGTTCCTCCACTGGAAAGCCTCACTCCCTCTTCCCTGCTGCGTTCTTGGGGGGGGTGTCACCATGCACCCACCGGTACACAGTGAGGGACTGTCCCCACCTCCTGTGAGGGAAGAGTCTACATAAATCATTCAGATTTCTTCTGCATGGGAGATTTCTCCTTCTCCCAATTTATTTATTTATTCAAGTATTTATATCAGCATGGATTCAGGGATATTTATCTTATACTTTGGGTCATAATTTAATATTTATTTTGTTGCTCAAATTGTTCTACCTTTAGCCCTCAGGAGCTATTTCATTTGGCTCCTGTGTCCCTTTGACACCCCCCTAGTGATTTCAGTTTCTTGTTTTTGCTTTTGTTTTATATCTTATTTTTATTATTATTTTTCTTTTTACAGTACTGGGGATCAAACCCAAGTGTGCTCTACCACTAAGCTACATCCCCAGCCCTTTTTATTTTTTATTTTAAGACAGGGTCTCACTAAGTTGCAAAGGCTGGCCTTGAACCTGTAGTCCTCCGGCACAGCCTCCCTAGTCGCTGGGATTGCAGGTGTGAGTCATCACACCCTGCTGACGTTATTTTTAAAGTCTTTCTCTGCTCCCTGCCAGAGGACAGGGCACCTCTCCTCACAGCCAGGCACCCCACAGAATTCCCTGCCTGGGGGTGCTGGGCATGAGAGAGGGAGCGGCTCCACCCACACTGCCCAAGGGCTCCGGGGACGGGGGGCAGGTCCCACGCCAGGCATTTTCACAGATGCAGGTTCAAGCTGCTCTTCTCATGACGGTCCTAGGCATGGGTTCCTATCTGAAGTGACAGATGAGGAAACTGAAGTAAGAGAGGCAGAAAACACAGTGCACCCTGCAGGGCCCATCTGAGCCCACCCTGGGAAGATGGCTGGCCACCGCTGCAGCCTGCCCACCCCACCTCTTCTCCCGCCGCCTCACTCAGCCTCACTCAGCCTCACTCAGCCTCCATGCTCCGTGCTGTCACCTTAGGCAGGAGGAGGTGCCAGCAGAAAGGGAGAGGGTGGCTGGGAGCGAGAAGGGCTGTGTCCCTTCCCCAGCATCCTCCCAGCTGTGCAGGTTCAGCAGCTGCTGAGCTCCCCTGAGGAACAAAGGTGACAGTGTGTGTGTGGGCCACCCTCTCCTCTGACCCTGGCACCCGCCGGCTGCCATAGCTGCCCGCTCTGCACCTGCATCCCTGGGGTACGTGCTCCTCGGCGCCCCCAGTGGGACCCCAGCAACAAGGCTGTGCTCTCTGCCCGTGGCTGGAAAGATCTCCCTGAGCACCGGCTGCCCCACGCAGAGGAGAGGCGAGGGCCCAGGCAGAGGCCCGGGCAGGGGCGCTTTCCCTCACAGCTGAGAGCTTGAAGTATGTGTGCTGGGGAGTTTTCTTCCCCTCTCTCTGTCACCGCCCCCAGGGGTTCTTTTGTCACCAACCCTCCAACTTTAAATTCCCTAGTGGCCCTCTCTGTTGCAATTTCCACCCTTGAAATCGGGTGCTCGGGCACCCGTCTCCTCTTATTTCTGCTTGTCAACACCAAGCCTTTCCGTGGCATCTTCGTGGCTTCCCTGACTCCAACGTTCTCATGTTGCATCCATCTGTGTGTCCATCTCTCCAAGTCCACATCGCTGCCCGTGTGTGTGTGTGTGTGTGTGTGTGTGTGTGTGTGTATGGGGGGGGTGCTGAAGGTTAAACCCAGGAACACTCTACTACTGGGACAGGGTCTGGATAAGTTGCTGAGGCTGTTCTGGAATTTGCAATCCTCCTGCCTCAGCCTCCCCAGCCACTGGGATTCCAGCCCACCTCCGTCTCTACCTCTGGGACTCTGTTTCCGGTCTGCTCTATCTTCATCCATCACTCTCTTTGCCTCTTCATCTCTCCATTCTCCTTTTCCGCCCCTGTCTTATGCTGTTATGTCCTCCCGGCTGTCCCTCTCTGGTCCCTCGGGTCTGCCTCTGCCCATGGCTGTCTTCATGACTCAGCAGAAGGCTCTGTGTCAGCTGGGTGCGGTGTTGCAGGCCTGTAATCCCAGCACCTCGGGAAGCTCTGAGGCAAGAGGATCCCAAGTTCGAGACCGGCCTTAGCAACTTAGTGAGACCCTATCTCAAAATAAAAAGGGTTGGGGGTGTAGCTCAGTGATAAAGCTCTCCTGAGTTCACGCCCCATTCCAAAAAAAAAAGGATCCTCGCTGGAAACCCCAGTTGGCTCAAATGAAGAGACTTAAAGAAAGGCTTATTTCTAGAGCTGGAGAAGAACTAGGAATCAGCGGGCCCTGGAAATGAACACACTGGATGCCATTCCCACCCAGACGGCCAGGGAAGCAAAAGTGCTGTGAGTTCAGCGAAGGCCGAAGCCCTGCAGGCTGAGTCTCAGAAAAGACCAGCCACACCAAGAGCCAGCCCCCAGGCTCACTGCCATTGGCCCACCCAACAGGAAGCAGAGTGCCCGGCCTCCCTGTGCACAGTGGAGACGAGTGAGGAACAGGCCCGGCTGGTTGCGGGTGAGGGAGTAAGTAGCTCTGGGCTGGCAACCCCCAGGGCAGCCTCCCAAGCCTCTCCTGGGCCCTCCAGAGCACCTGCCCCTGAGAAGCTAAGCAGCCTCAGCCCTCTCCTTACCGTCAAGGCCATGCATTTCCCAGACCTCAAGAAGAGGATGCTACAAACCCCACCCTTTTGCTCCCAGGCAATCCCTGCTTTGCTGATATTTTAATTAGAATTAGGTGTTTGCAAGTGTCAGAAAACCCAAGATAACAGTTATTTATAAAGGTAAAAGTTTATTTCTCTCACATTCAGAAATCCCATTTAATAAGCCAGGCAAGGGGGCATACACCTGTGATCCCAGCAACTCAAGAGGGTGAGGCAGGAGGATCTCAAGTTCAAGGCCAGCCTTGGCAACTTAGAGAAAAAGGACTGTGTGGAGCATCTCTGGATTCAACCCCCAGTACCAAAGAAGAAAAGAAAAAAGAAAGATCCCATATATAGGAAGCTCTGACTTGGGTTGGTAGATGCAAAGTCATCAGAATTCCAGACTCCTTTTCTTTCACTCTATCCTTCAGTACATGGCTTCATGTACCTCATGATCCAATAGCACTGCTCCAGTTCCAGCCATCACACTACATTTCCCGGTCAGCAGCGAAAAGAAACCTGAAAGGATTCTCCTTCCATTATTTTCTGGAAGCTCCACACTTCCACGGACATATGATCATGGGCCAGAACCTTGTCTGATGACCAGGCAGAACTGCAGAGGACAGAGGGAAATAGTTTTTCTTCCACGGTGGAACCTGCACCGCAAAAGAATTGGTGGTTCTGTTCCTTAGGAAGAGGATGCAAATGGATATCCAGGGTCAACTACTAGCAGTTTCTGCCACAACTGCCACGGTTGGTGCTGTGGGATTTGAGGTGTTGAAGGAGCAGGGGAAGAAGGTACATGTAGCAAAGCGTTTAAGGAGGAAGAAGCAACCCAGTTTGACCTCTCACCCTCCCTCCCCTTCCCAGGGAGCCTCCCCAGGAGGTCTGGCAGGGGGGGGGGGGGGGGGGGGGGGGCTTCAGTTAGGCTGAGCTTTCTACCTGCGGCTATGACCACATCACTGGGTCGCAGACACACACACTACAGAAACCACCTCGAGGATGGCCAGGACCCCCGGTCCTTTTTCTATCCTTCCTCTCTTCACTCAGCAGCCTCTGAGGTTGGAGGCATCCTGCAGCCTCCGTCCCTCCGAGAGCCGCCACGCCCCTCCCCGGCCCCTCCCACCTCACCGACCTGCCCCTTGCTCTGGAGGTTGCTGGCTCGGGCTCCTAGTCACACTCCTCCTGCCTTCCAGTCGTGGTCTTCCTGAGCGGTCTCATCCAGGACCATGGATTTAACGACCCTCTGTTGCTTAAGACCTTAACAATTTACCTCCAGCCTGGTTCCTCCCCAGCTGTTCATCGCCTGTCTTCACAGATATCTCAAATATGATGTGACACAGTCCCAGCCTCCTTCCCCAAGCTCCTCCCGCAGGTCTTCCCACTCAGGAAATGGCACCCCCATCTGCCTCAGCACCCCAGCCCCAAGCCTAGGCGCCCCTATGATTCCTCCCTTCTCCAAACCCTCATCTCCAACCCATCAGTCCCTGCTGGACCAAATCCATTTTTTCTTTTTTTTCTTTTTTTTTTTTTTTTGGTACCAGGGATTGAACCCAGGGAGCCTGAACATCCCCAGCCGGTTTTTATATTTTATTTGAGACAGGATTTCGCCAAGTTGCTGAGGCTGGCCTTGAACCTACGATCCTCCTGCCTCAGCCTCCCGAGCGGCTGGGATTGCAGGCATGTGGGCTCCACCATGCCCCACTCCTCAGGTTCATTTCTTTGATCAATTGGTTTTTCTTTTCTCAGTCCTACAAACAAGCTCAGATCCTTCTCATCTGGTTGTCTCTGCACCCTCTGTCCCTACTGCCTATAACTCCCTAGCTCCTTCTCATCTGCTAGGCTTAATCTACACGTCACCCTCTTGGGTGGCCACACAGCTAAACCCTTTGTAAATCATCTTCATTTTCCCTAGACTCACCTGCAATCATCTCCGAATGGTTTTATGTGTCCTCTGACTTTCTTTTGTCCGAGTCTCTCTGCTAGTATGTAAGCATCATGAGGGCAGGAAACACGGCCATCTCCTTAGCACAACTGGTCCAGCGCAGGCTGCCATAGAAAGCATTCAAAACTGCACTGGAGCAGGTCTCTGGTCTACTTCCTAGGTCCTTGATCCATTTTGAGTTGAGTTTTGTGCAGGGTGAGAGATAGGGGTTTATACCCAAAGGACTTAAAATCAGATTACTACAGTGATGCAGCCATATCTATGTTCATAGCTGCTCAATTCACAATAGCTAGATTGTGGAACCAACCTAGATGCCCTTCAATTGATGAATGGATAAAGAAACTGTGGTATGTATACACAATGGAATATTATTCAGCCATAAAGAAGAATAAAATTATAGCATTTGCTGGTAAATGGGTAGAGTTGGAGAATATCATGCTAAGTGAAATAAGCCAAGCCCAAAAAACCAAAAGCCAAATGTTTTCTCTGATAAGTGGATGATGATACATAATGGGGGGGCGGGACAAGAGAAGAAAGGAGAAACTTTGGATGGTGTAGAAGAAAATGGGATGGGAAGGGGTGGGGGAAGGAAAGATAGTAGACCAAGACAGTATTACCCTATGTATATGTAAGATTATATGAATCATGTGAATCTACATTGTGTACAACCATAGAAATGAAAAGTAGTACCCCATTTGTGTACAAAAATAAAAAATAATTTTTAAATTTTAAAAGAATAGATGAATGGATAAAGAAACTGTGGTATATTTAGACCATGGAATATTATTCAGCCATAAAGAAGAATAAAATTTGCAGGTAAATGGATGGAGTTGGAGAATACCATACTGAGTGAAATAAGCCAATCCCCAAAACTGAAGGCCGAATGTTTTCTCTGATAAGTGGATGGTGATACATAATGGGAGGGGTGGGGGGTAAAAGAAGTACAGAGGAACTTTGGACTTTGTAGAGGGAAAGGAGACAGGGAGGGAGTGGGGGAAGGAAAGATAGGAGAACGAGATAGACATCATTACCCTATGTACGTTTATGATTACATGAATGGTATGAATCTACATCATGCACAACCATAGAAATGAAAAGTTGTACCCCATTTGTGTACAATGGATCAAAATGCAGTCTGTAAAAATAAAAATTTCAAAAAAAAGAGGGAAGAACACTAAAAAAAAAAAAAGAACTGTACTGGAGCCAGGCACAGTGGCTCCCAGCAGTTGGGGAGGTTGAGGCAGGAGGATTGAGAGTTCAAAGCCAGCCTTCTCAATTCAGTGAAACCCTGTCTCTAAATAAAATATCTAAAAAGGGCTGGGGATGTATCTCAGTGGGTAAGTGCCCCTGGGTTCAATCTCCGGTACCAAACAAACAAACGAAACTGTACTGGATCAATAAATGAATCTTCACGCCTAACCCAGGGCCAAAAAAGCCCCTGGAAGCATTTAGGTACCAGCTCCACCCACGGCCTACATACCAGCCCCAGGTGCTCCTTTGGGCTTGCTCTAGGTTAACCCCTGTCCCTTCCCCCCCTCCCCAGGCAGCCCCCCAGCCTGCACACAAAGGAGCCCACTCACCAGTGAGCCAGGCACAATGCGTCCTTTATGAAGTGCCTACTATGCGCTGGGCATAGTGTCCTTACAACCACACCAAAAGGTAGAGTGGCCAAAGACAAATGAGAAGCCAGGACCTAGGAAAGCTAGATCATCTCAAGGTCACACCATTGAGAAGTAAGGCTGGGATTCAAATCCAGGGCAGTTGGACTTCCTTAAACTCTGCCAGCTCTCCAGGTGGGGCCTGGAGAAGGGCAAGCCCTCCTTCCCTGTAGCATGCTCACCCCACCCTTGATACCCCATCCTGCCTTTCAGCCCGGGGTTCAGCTAAGAGCAGGTAGTAAGAAAGCTGAATTCCCAAAGACAGAAAAGCTGGGAGGGAAAGGCCACGGCCATGTGCTGTGGAGGGTGTGCGGCTGGTTGCCGGCGGACAGAGCTCTGGCTTTGGAGAGAGGGTGATGGGGAGCCGGACCACCCAAATGCTGAGTGCCCATTTCACACAGCTGCCCTCAAGAGGCGGTTTCCCCTTTGGCAGGGGAGGGAGGTGGCCAGTCCCCTTTCCCAACCCACCTAGCACAGAACTCAGTAGGTAGGAAACGGGGTGTTCATTGGTGCCGACAAGCGGAGGCCTGCCTGGGGAGGTGGTTCTATAAATCTGGGAGAGGTGAGGTGAGGGAGGTCCCTGAGGGAGAGAGGAGCAGAGAGGCACAGCAAGGGTCAGGGGCGAGAGCCGCAGGAGGAACTGGCCTGGGTCTGACAGATGCAGGGAGAGCAGTCAGGACCCTCCCTCCATCAGTCTGCCCTGGTTTCCCCACTCCTGCCCCCAGGGAGAGGAAAGGGGCCTTGTCACCAGGAGACCCCTTCCTACTGCTGGCCTTTTGCAGCCACTTTCCAATCCACAGCCTTTTGTCCCCAACCTGATAGGAATACTCCCCTCCTAGGGCCTCAGGACTGCAGGCAGGGGCGGCAGGAGGAAGGGAGGTGGGACCAGAGTTGGGTGCCCTCCTCCTCTGGGGGCCACCCTGAGGGTCAGCTGGGGCTGGTGGCAGACCCGGGCCCCAGCATAGCCTGGAGGGAAGCAGTGAAAACCAAGCACGGGTCAAAGTGCAAGGTCAGGCTGGGGCAGGGCACCTCCCACCCACGGCCGGCTAGACCCCTCCCTTTCCCACGTGTGGCCCCCATCCCACCCCACACTCGCTGCGAGCTCCGCTCTCCCTGCGCTGCCCCGCGCCTGGCTCAGAAACCCCGCTCACATCCCGACCTGCCTCAGTCGTCGCGTGGCCTCGGGCCAGTTGCTTGGCTGCTCAGAGCCTGTTTCCGAGTCTTTAAAAATCAGAGCCTAGGAGCCTGGCTCACCTCGGGATGCAGTAGTGAAGACCCAGTGACAGATGTCTGGGACGCTGACAGCGTGTCTGGACGGCTCCCCGGCACTGGGAAACCCGGGCGGGCTCCCTGGAGGAGGAGGCGGGCCGCACGGAGCGCCGGCAGGGGTCGCCGCGAGCCCCATCCCGAGCCGCCGCGCTGGGAGAAGGCCGCGGTCCGGCGAGGACAATGCGGCGTCTGTGCGCGGACACCGCCCTCTCGGAGCGCGCTTCCCACCCATCCCGCCCCTCCCGGGCCCGGGGCAAGACCCGCGCGCCGTGGGGCCGCGTCTGCGCAGCTGCGAGGCCCCTCGGGGCGCACCCCGGGCGGGCTGGGCTCCCCCTGGGGGGCCCGGGCTACGAATGGGCGCGTCAACTGGGGCAAATTAACACGTAGCAAAACACCCCAGCACCTGGAGAAACAGGAGCCGGCTGGGGGAGGGCGCCGGGGCCTTGGAAGTCCGCGCCCGGAGGAGCGATAATTCACCGCGCGTCCCGCGGCCTCCCGCCGCCCCCGCCCCGCCTCCCGGCCTCCGGTTTCAAAGGCGGACAAACAGCACACTGTGCGGCTCCGCGGCTCCCGCGCTAAATCTTCCTGTCTTCAAGTTCTTGTAACTCGAGCCGCCGGAGCTGACCCTCCCTGGAGGCCTGGAGGGCACAGGGAGAGGGGGAGGGGGAGCGGAGGAGGGGCGGCGGGGGTGGTCGCCGGTGCCGCGGCCTCGCCCTGCCCTCACCCATCCTCTGGCCCCGGCAGCCCTCGGGCCCCACCTCGGCGGGGGCCCCGTTTAGAGGAGTCTCCCTGGGGGCGGATGTTGCTTTCACTGGCACCACAGCTTTGGAGGGAGCTTGAGATTCTAGATGCTTCTGAGTTAGAGCAGAGTGTGAGAATGTGTGCGAGGACGGATGGGGGAGGCTCGGCACGTGGAAAAGTCATTTTTGTGCTTGTGTTGGGAGCAGGCATAGCGATCCTCCCGGTCCCCCACCACCACCGGGAAAGTGAAGCGATCAGGGAGGAGCCTCCTACCGCCAGACCCGACTGAGACGCTGCGGGAAAGCTGCCCACCTTTCTAACAGCTGCGGATACCTTGTCGTGTGCAGGAGGTTAGGGCAGGAGCCCCAGCCCCGCTGAGGCCGGCCTCACCTGGCGATCTGGCACTATCCCCCTTGGGATTTGCAGAGGGATCCCTCCTCAAGGTCCAGGGTGAAGTAGAATCTCAAAGCCTTTTTTGGGAACTCAGGCCTCCAGGGAAGACTGAGGACAGTTAATTAAGGAGCCCAGTGAACGGGAAAGGGGTCAGTCACACTAGTGGAGACCGATAAGGTGAAGGTCAAGGCTGAGGCTTGAATCTGGGTGAGTCAGAGTGAGAGTGAGGGTAAAGACAGGTATGGCCATGGAGTCAGGGAAGTGGCAGGTTTGTGAGGGGCACCCACGGAGAGGGAGCTGAGACTCAAAGTCTGGAAATGTGTTAGAGATGGCATGGCAGGAAGGAGCCAAGGTCATCCATCCAGTCAGCAACTGAAGACTTCCCATGCACCAGGCTCCGTTCTGGAAATAAAGTGGAGCCCTGCACAAAACACAAAAACCTGTCCCTCAGGGGACACAGCCCAATGGTGGAGACAGATCTTAAAACAAATGGGTGAGCTCCTTGCAGCAGGACACACCTGTAACCCCAGCAACTGTGGAGGTGGAGACAGGAGGATCCAAGTTCCCGTCCAGCCTGAGCAACTTAGTAAGACGCAGGCTCAGAATAAAAAATAGAAAGGGCTGGGGATGTGGCTCAGTAGTGAAGCACCCCTGGGGATCAACCCCTAGACCTCAAAATTAACTAATTAATTAGTAGATACATGGTGTGTGAGATGGCGATCAGTGCCATCTAGACCAAGCTGGACTTGGGAGTGATTGCAATTTCAGATATGGCCTTACAGAGATGGTGAAGATATCTTGGTGAGGAGCCCTCTCAGAAGAGAGAACAGCAAGTGCCAGGTGATTCCACCAGCCCTGCATGTTCTGTTCTAGAAACTTCAGTGAGGGTGAAGGAGAGTGGAGAGAGGAGGTCCTGGTGGTGATGGGGTCTGGCGTGAGGGCTGGAACAGAGGGGACCTGAGGGGGTCCCTACCAGCTCTGCCTTCTCCCTGAGTAAAGGGAAAACTGAATGCCTGGTGGAAGAGGCCCATGTGGAGGAAGGGGGTAGGGCTAGGGCGGGGGGGGGGGGGCGCAGAGCAGACCCACCTGGAGCACAGCAGGCCAGGAGGCGCCCACGGGCCTCTCCTGTCTCCCTGCTCCACAGCACCACAGCAGGAGACACCACTTCACTGAGCGAGTCTTTGAGAACTTTGTCACCCACCCCCCCACCCCCTCTTGTTTGCTAATAAAAAGATTGGGGGGCCTGTCTGCTCCCCCCTTGCCTTCCCCAGCGTCCTTCCCTCCTCTCCCCTGCCGGCTCCCTCTCCCTTTCTCTCCCAGAGCTGATGCAGTTAATTGGAGCGTCTTGAAAGTGCACATTAACACGCGCAGAGCCAAGGAGACGTCTTGGCAGCGAAATATCATTATCACTTCTTGAGCTCCAGCCAAAATCCCCTCGCGGTCAAAACACAATTCTTTAAACTAAACAATTAAAGATTTGTGCAAGTGTGGCTGCCATGAGGGATCAGGCTGGGAGCGGCAGCCCCTGCCAGTGTCAGCAGAAGTTAGCAACCTGCTCCCTGCTCCCCGCCAGGTGACAGGCCTGGAAGGAGTCAGCACAGCAGAGGCTGGTCCCCAGGAACAGTCTGCCTCTGTCCCCCAACCAGGACAGCACAGGTTTGAGGCCCCAGAGGAAACACTTACAGCAGGCCTCCCACCTGCATCAGGAGCTGGAGTTCAACATCAAGTCACTCTGAATTTAGCCAGCCTGGAGCCCAGGGCTTCTTGAAGTCCAAGAATTCCAACAGGCAAATTCCTTTTAATCCTGTTTCCACCAGCC
>JAJEJO010005633.1:94766-111369 GCA_020662805.1 Glaucomys volans | reverse complement strand
AAAAAAAAAAAAAAAAGAATCACTGGGTACCACAGCACCCGACATGGCTGGGTTGTCTGTGTTCCATTCTGGAACTCCTGGGGGTAGAATGGGATACTCAAGGCCACAGGCTGAGGTTCCCTGTTACCTGGTTCATAGTGCTGTCCACTCCTGGAAGAGCCCTGTCCCCTCTCTCTGGAGCTGGAGCTCATGCCCCCCTCCAGCCCCTGGTCTGCTGTGAGCTGCACGCAGCACACACACAGCCTGAGTTTGGAGCTGAGATGGGGTCCCCTGGCATTCCTGCCCCTCATGTGGAGTTTCCACCCTGCTCAGACCTCAGTAAGGGCCCTTCATATGGTTATGGGGCAACTTTAGGCTACAAATCCCACCAGTGTGCTCCAGAGTTAATGTGCGGATCCCAAGCAAATCCCTGCCTCTCTCTGGGCCTCAGATCTCATATCCATGCATATGTTTTAGGTTCGATATTGAAGATTCCTTTCAGTTCAAAAGCATCATAGGTCTGCAGCTATATTGCAAGGGCTGCGTTTGTGTTTGGGCAAACCCTCTCCTTCCACCCCTTGCAAAGCTGCTTTTGGACTGGGTCCGTGATGCACACTGTGGTCCCAGTTGGTCAGGAGGCTGAGGCAGGAGGATCGAGAGTTCAAAGCCAGCCTCAGCAAAGTGAGGGGCTAAGCAACTCAGTGAGACCGTGTTTCCAAATAAAATACAAAAAAGGACTGGGGATGTGGCTCAGTGGTTAAGCACCCCTGGGTTCCTGGTTCAATCCCTGGTGCAAAAAAAAGAAAGAAAGAAAAGAAAAGAAAAGGAAGGAAGGAAGGAAGGAAGGAAGGAAGGAAGGAAGGAAGGAAAAAAAGAAAGAAAAAAAAAAAGAAAAGGTGCCTTTGTCCTGTGCCTTCTGCAAGCCAGTTCAAACACTTGCTAATGCCCTGGACGAGGGACATGGCAGAGACTGGGGAAGTGTCCCTCTTCAACACTGGGCTACGCCCCTGGCCCTTTTTAAAATTTTGAGATAGGTTTTTGCCTCAATTGCCCAGGTCAGCCTCACACTTGCGATCCTTCTGCCTCAACCTCCTGAGTAGCTGGGATCACAGGTGGGCACCAATGTGCCCACATGGAGTATCTCTCGCTCTCTTTTTGTCTTTTTTGGTACTGGGGCTTGAACCCAGGGGCCCTTGCCACTTAGCTGCATCCCCAACCCTTTTTATTTTTTATTTTTAGACAAGGTCTCACCAAGTTGCTGAGGCTGAACCTTAACTTTCGATCCTCCCTCCTCAGTCTCCAGAGTTGCTGGGTCAAAGGCATGCGCCACCTCGTCTGACCGCAGAACCTTTCCAGAGCCACCAAGGAAGCCGGAGTTCATAGTAGCAAAGCGGAACAGCCCAGGTTCAGTCCCAGGTCCCGCTGGCTCCTGGGCAGTGTGCCTCCTCAAGTCCATGCCCGTGTAGAACCGGCCCCTCTTGTGTTAAATCCGGGATGACCCGGGGTAATGTGGCAAAAGGGACATTGAGTGACTTCCCAGACAGAAAAAATGTTGCAGTTTCTACACGGGCCTCTTGACAAGTTCATTGTCAGGCACCATAGAAGGCACCACTACCCTCAGCCCACCACGCCTGAGGCAGCCCAAGCTAGCCACAGGGAGGGACCAAAAGGAAAGAGAAAAAGAGCCCAGCTGCTGCCTCCACCCCCCACTGAGAAGCCACAGGAGGGAAGCAGACAGTGGGGACATTGAACCTTCTCCTACCTTCTGGTGACTCCAGGCCTTCATGTGGGCCACATGAGAGACCCTAAGCAAGAACCACCCAGCTGAGCCCAGTCACCCACAAAAATGGGAGAGATTCTAAACTTGTTTTAAGCCACCAAGTTTTGTGTGGTTTGTCCCACAACAGAGGACCTTAGAGCCAGAGAGAGTCAGAGTTAGAAGGAACTTTGATTATCCAAATCTGAATCTAATCCAATCAGATCATGGCCTTCCCTCCCTGTGCCCTGCTCGCCCTCCGACCTCATCTCTTACCACTGTTCTCTTCCCTTCCTCTTTTCTGAGCACTCTGACCTCATTATTCCTCTAATATGTCAACAAGACTCCTACCACAGGGCCTTTGCACTTGCTGTTTCCTCTGCTGAGAGTTTCCCCCTTTGTTTTCTTACAGATCCCTACTCGAATGCACCCCTTTGGAGGGCCTTTCCTGAAACCAGTACCCACCAGTTGCTCCAATATCCCTTCACCTCCCTGACCGTACTGAGTTTCCTTGGGTTGCACATTGTTATAACATTTACTTGTGCATTTCTTGGTTGCCTTTCCTCTTCGCACTGGAACATAAAAGTTCCATGAAAGCAGAACTTTTGTCAGCTTGGTGGACCGCTGAGTTCCAGGGCCTAGACTGGTGCCGCCACACAGTAGGTCTCAATCAATATTCATAGCATGAAGGAGCCCCTCTCCTCCCCAGAAGAGGGAACTGAGGCCTAGAGATGCGGGAGGACTTGCCCAAAGTGGCAGGGCTGCCTGACCCCACCCCACCCAGAGCCCTCCTGCCCATTGCCCCCTGGACCCCCAGGAGACCCCTCCTCTCGTCTCCCCTGGAGCCCTGGAGCAGGAGGGCCGCTGCCCTCTGTCACTCAGGCAAGCCAATAGCCCTCAGCTCTTCCAGTTATTTCTGTCAAACAGTATTTACAATAAACTTTGTTTGAACTTTTGTCTAAGTGATAATAATAATAACACGATAATTATACGGAATATAACGTACAGCCAGCTGTATTTAATTAAAGCTGTAATTTCACTAAGGGTTTCTGGATTCAGAGTAAACCGCAAGAGTCGTACCACCCGTCCCCTGCGTGGGGATCACATCTGCATAGGAGTGGTGGCGGTGTGGAGGCCCCAGAAGCCAGAGGCCACCCTCAGGGCCCAGCTGCTTGTCCCAGTCCGGGGTGCTTCCATCTTGGGTCCATGCGGAGGGCAGGGCTGAGGTGGCCTCGGGCCAAAGACCAAGTCTGGAAACTCTCAGAACATGTGCGTGGATTCCTTCTGAACTTTGCTGGCCCTCGGCAAAGTAGCGGCTTTCAAGACTGAAAAACAGGGCTAAGGGGCCAAGAAGATGCCAAACAGGAGCAAGGAAGAGAGCTGGGGAGGCCTGCTGCCCCGCAGACAGCGGCCCGGGGTGAGAAGGGAAGGAGTCAGTGCCAGCGGAGGGGAGGCTGGGCCAGGCACGGGCTCAGTATGTTTCACATCCCAGGCGCCATGCCAGACACTGGGTTAAGGAGACATGGGACCTTGCCTGGCTGGGTTTGGCTGAAGGAGGAGATGGCCTTGTATATTAAGCACGCAGGGCTTGAGGGCGGGAGTCCCTCAGGGATGGGGCCTCAGCAGGGCATGCCACATAACCTCCCCGTGCCTCACTTCCATCACCTGTTAAATGCGTACAACAGTGCCATCCTCAGAGGTAGCATGAGTGGGAAAAGGGAGCTGGGTCTGTGGAGAAAGCCAACGACTATTTCCTAGAGCAGAGAAAGAGGGGAAACTGTTTTGACACCTGGAAACAGGGTGACCAAACACCCCAGCTTGGATGTGGGATTGCTAGTGCTCACATCAGGACAGTCACAGGAAAACCGGGACAGAAGGGTACGTTGCCTGAGAAGTCAGAGTCAGGTCTCAGACAGGAAGGGCCAGGACACACCAAGGTACATACTAAGGATGACGGGGACCTGGCTCCAAAGGAGGGAGACTCACGTGGCAAGTTTGGAACCAGATTTTAGGCCCACATTAGTAGTGACCCTGGGCTAATCACACCCCTTCCCTGAGGCTGGGTTGTCCTATCGTACCTAATCCTGCCCTCTGAGGCTCCTTGCAGGTCGGTGATCGGAGCAGACCTGCCACAGGAAGGGCCTGGTGGGGACCTCATACCACCTCACCTGTCCCCAGCATGCGCACCTGCACACACAGGCACAAACAGACACACACACACGTGCAGACGAGCACACACAGGACAGCAGGGCAAGGGGGAGGAGGTCAGCCATTCCGGAGAGACACTTGCCCCATACAAAATACCTCCCTTGTTGGGCACAGTGGTGCACACCTGTAATCCCAGCAGCTCTGGAGGCTGAGGCAGGAGGATCACAAGTTCAGAGCTGGCCTCAGTAACTGAGCAAGACCCTGTCTCAAAATAAAAAATAAAAAGGGCTCAGTGGTGAAGCAGGCTTGGGTTCAATCCCTGGCACCCAAAATAAATAAAATGCCCTCCTTGGGGCTTGTTCAGGGCTGGAGCCGCAGGGTTGAACAGAGAAAGCAGTTTGCATCGTCTGAAGAGACGGGCTGCTCATGATGGGACCATGTGAGAAGGTGTCTGAAGAGATGCAGAAATATTCCTGGGTAATAAAATATCCCCCTTTCAGTGTCAAAGTTAATGTTCCAGGCCTTGGGTAAAAGTCGCTTCTTATCAGCCACGCTCTCCCTGGAGAGGGCATGCGCAGGCAGGAGGAGGGGAACCCACCCAAGTTCCTCTTGGAGGCTGAGCTCCCCTGGGGACCCTGCCCACCACACCTGGACAGGGGTACAACCACCGACCACCTGCACCTCACAGTGCCTGGGGAGCACCCAGATACCATTTACTCTGCCCTGGCCCCTTCCCCTGTCTCTGGCTTCTTCCTCCTTCCTTTGTTCCCCCAGAGTGCTCCTTCCACCTGTCTGCCCCCATCCCTTCTCCCTGTGGTTGCACTATGCCTGTGTGTCTGTCTGTCTGTCCTGCTGGGGTCCTGACCCAAAGATGGGGACTGGAAGCGGGAGGCCTCACACAACACCGCTCATGCACCCCATGCAATCCTGCACTGACAGGTGTGGGTGGGCAGTGGCCTTGGCCCAGGCCTGGACGGCCTGCTCATGCCCAGGGACACCACCAGCAGCTCTGCAGCACCGGGGCCCCAACCCGCTGGCATGTGCTGGCGGCGCAGCGCGGTGCTTCTGACAGCCCTCTAGTTTAAATATAGAGTTGCGTACGCAAGATGGGGCTAATTTTAGCAGGAATGTGCTGGAAACTTTGAGGGCTCTGTTCTCTAGCTGTCTCCCCTGTGCTCATCGCAAAGGGCCGGAAGTAAACCTGCCAGTCCCCCCTTCCTCACCTTCCCACTTCCCCCTCCCAGTCACCCTCTCCACAGATGCTGGCCCTGTGCCTCAGCTTGCAGAGATCTGTCTCAGGGGCCTGAGCCCACCCGGCTGCCAGAGTCTCCAAATCCCTCAGGCCCACCGCGGGCCCACCAGAGTCTCTTCAGCAAGGCTGCGTCCTCCGGCCCTGGGGAATTCATCAGCCAGCAACTTGCCTTCATCCCACTCTGCCCCAATGGCAGGTCTTGTTGGAAGAATATGCCTCCCTGCTCCACAGGTGACCAGCCTGCCACGTGCCAAGGAGAAGTCACTGCCTGCTAGGTGCAGTGGGAGGGGCCACTCAATCCTCTCCACAGCCCCAGGTAGACAGAAGTCATATCCCCAGGGTACAGACCAGGGCACTGAGGCCCAGCACAGTTCAAGGACTTGGTCAAGGTCATCCACCACCACACTCTTGGTCACCAAGTACTTTGTCTTTCACAGGGGTGCATTTGCCTTTTACAAGAGAGCCTTGGGGAAGGGAGGACACACTTGGCACAAGGACTGAGTCTATAATGGTAGACTCTCAAGGACTGTGCCTCTGGGGGAGCCTAGCTGTATGGGGCAGGAATGGGGGAGCCTTTGATCTCCTCTCACCCTTCCTGCCTCCTATTACCCACCTTCCAGCCAGGCTTCCCCCCACCAAACCCTGCATTTGCTCTTGTTCTTATCCTGCTGTGTTTTCAAATGGCATTTATGAAGCACCTACTGTGTGCCCAGCACTCTTGCAGGTGGCTGGCTGGAAAGATGGACGAAGGAGAGAGCAAGCTGGGCTCTGAGGTCCTGGTGGATCTGTTGGTGGCAGGCACAAACTAGAGTAAACAATTATCCTCCTTGGTAGGGCTGACAACAGGACAGAGGAGGACAGAGGAAAGAAAACGTTGACACCCCGAAGCGAAGCCCCCCCAGCTCCAGGAGGCGTCAGCTCTTCCCGGGCTGCACTGACTGTTCCCTCCGGCAGCTCACGAACATGGCCTGTCTCCCCACGGGGCTGTGTAGCAGCCGGGCTGCGTTGTTGCGTTTGAGTGCGAGGACGTTTCTGTAATGAGGATTAGAATAGTAACGAGGGGATGACATGCCACACGAGAGAGCGGTGCCTCCCCGGGGAGGGACACCACCGCAGGACCCTGACAGAGGCTGAGAACCAGCCCAGGCCCCGCTGTCCCCAGCTGCCCCACTGGGGGGAAGCAGCTGGCCTGGGCCTGCAGGCCAGCCTGGCAGGGAGATGGCGTGAACCTGCCGCCCCCCTTCACGTGCTCCATGGCGCTAAATTCCTTCTGCTGTACAATGTAATTTGCTTTTTCATTTTTCTTGCTGTCTCCTGGATGAAAATGTAATCTCCATGTTTGTCTCCTGGGGTTTCTCCAGGGACTAGAGCAATACCTGATGCATAGTAGGTGTTCAAGAAAGATTTATGCAGAAACAAATAATTTTGGGCTCTGGTGTGCTGTGCGGACTCTTGGCACCCTCGGGATCGTATATGGGTTCCCATGTGGCTGAAGCCTGTGGCTGTGCCTACCTGTGGGAGGATTTTCCTGGTGTGTGTGTGTGTGTGTGTGTGTGCACTCTCAGCCTGGTCACAGATCCCTTCACACACACACCAGGTGTCGCAGGCTGTGTGAGGGTGTGGATGAGCTGGGGGACAGGGTGGGTGCGCTTACCTGCTCAGGCAGGGTGCCCTGTGTCCGGCCTGAAGATTCCCCACTCACGCCTCGCCACATCAGGCTTCTGGGTCAAAGGCTGCCAAGGCTGTACCTATGTCAAATTGTGCCCCCTGGGTGCCTGGCCACTGCCTCAACTTCTGGAACAAAGGCTGCCATCTGCAGGAAGGGCCCTGTGCTGCCGTGGCATTCCCAAGTGGGTCTCCACACTCCCCTGGAGAAACCAAGGCTCATGGGAAGGAACAAGAAGGGCCCATGTGGGGCTGGGCTGTGGCTCAGTGGTAGAGCGCTTGCCTTGCATGTGTGAGGCACTGGGTTCCATCCTCATACCACATAAAAATAAATAAAATAAAGGTTTATGTCCATCTACAACTAAATAATAATAATAATAATAATAATAATAATAATAATAATAATAATGGCCCATGCTTTGGGGAGTACCTGCTACGTGGAAGGCACCGTTCTAGGTGACTCACCACTCTCAGGACTCTCTGAGATGGATATTTTTGATACCAATGAGGAAACTGAGGCACTGGGGGAATGAAATAACTTGTCCAAGGTCACACAAGTGGTGAGAAAGTCATGGACATAGGTGCCAGCTCCCAAAGTCACCCTCGCACCCCCCCTCATGCCCAAGTCCTCCTCTCCCTGCGGCTGTCGGACTTCACCCAGCTGAGGCAGTGAGGTGGCTCCCCTCCCTCACCCTGGATCCCCACTCTCCCTTTCCAGAGGAAGGGGGAGAACAAGAAAGCTGTCTACTCTCTAAGAGTCTGTGTGCGGTCGCCCCTGCCTTGATCAGGACCCTCCCTGCAGAGGGTACAATTGTGTCCCCCCAGATACCTTTAAGTTCTAACCTCCAGTCCCCGTGCATGGGACGTTATTGGGAAACAGGGTCCTGGCAGATGTAATCAAGTTAAGATGAGCTCATACTGGATTAGGGCGGGTGCCTTCATGAAAAGAGTGAAATTTAGCCACAGCCACGGAAACACACATTAAAGGACCTGTCTGCAAACCAAGGAACATGGTCCCCAGGAGCTGGAACACAGGGGCGCAGTCTCCCTTCCAACCTTGGTGACAAGGTAGTCTCAATCTTCTGACCTCAGAACTGAAGGAAGGTGCACCTCTGCGGTTTTTGTTTTGTTTTGGTTTTAGTTGTAGATGGACAGCACGCCTTTATTAATTTATTTATTTTTATGTGGTGCTGAGGATCGAACCCAGGTCTCACACATGCTAGGCAAGCGCTCTGCCACTGAGCCACAGCCCAGCCCAGCCTCTACTGTTTTGAGACACCATGTCTGTGTCCCCACAGCAACTCTAGGAAACTCATAACACCTCCCTTCCCAGTGCAGAAGGCGTGCACGCATGCACACACACACACACACACACACACACACACACACACTAACTTGAATACACAATGCCTTGGACTCACACTCTGCCCAGGGTCCCACGTTGAGCAGGTGCCCACCACTCCTCTGCAATTGGCCCTGCTCTCAGTCACCCAAGCCAGCACGGGACATGCTCATGCACATCAACAGATGGCCTTTTCCTGATCTGGACCCAGTGGAACTCTCAGTGGCGGCCTCCCTGAGGACAGAGTCCTCTGAACTCCATTTTTGACCTGCTGTTCTTCCTTCCTTCCTTCTGTTCACTCTCCAGCCCTGAGTCTCCTGATGGCTCTTTCTCTGTGCTTTCTTCCTCCTTCCATCCCTCCCGCCTCCCTCCCTCCCTCCCTCCTTCCCTCCCTTCCTTCCTTCCCTCTCTGCCTCTTTTTTTCCCTCTGAGTAAGCACAGTCCTGTTGGGAGGCCCTGCCAGGTTCCCAAGAGCTGCGCATTGCCACCTGTTGCTATGGAGAAGGCGCTTTATCACAAACACTGGGTAAACATCTGCTGCAGGAGCCCCTTTCTGCTGGCCAGGGGTTTATTTGGAGAAAGTCAATAAGGAAAAATAAACATTCCTGGCCCTGTGTATGTGCAGCCTTGGGACATGTGCACTGCAGCATCTCAGGTCTCCAGCTCCACAGAGGGTCCACTGGGGGGCCTACCCCACCCCCAATTCCAGGATCCTTCCCCCAGAGTGGAAGTGGGAGTCAGGGCAGCCACTGACTCTGGGCTTATCCACCCTGCCCTAGGCTGGACCCCGGGCCTGGCTGAGGGTTGGAGGCTCAGAACTCCACTCCCTCCCAGGCCATCCTGCCCCTTCCAGACTATTCTGCCTGTACTGTCTGCTAGAGGGGAAGTTCACTCTGAGCTCCCACAAGACACTGGGTTCCTGGGGAGAGTCAAGGTCAGTTTGGCTTGATTAGGATCCTTTTTTTTTTTTTTTTTAATACTGGGGATTGAACCTACAGGCACTTTACCACTGACCTACAGCCTCAGCCCTTTGTATTATTTTTTATTTTGAGACAGGGTCTTGCCAAGTTGCTGAGGCTGGCCTGGAATTTGTGATCCTCCAGCCTCAGCCTCTCCAGGTGCTGAGATTACAGGTGTGCGCCACTGCAGCCGGCAGGATCCTCTATCCTTCAGCAGTTTGGTTTAGCAGTTGAACTCAGTGTGTTACATGTTTAATACGACAGCAATCCACTCACTGAGCACACTTATTTCACAGCTATGACTATGTGGAGGAGTCATGCTAGGCTGTGCTGTGCCTGCCCTCACAGTGCTTGCAGTCTAGTAGAGAAGACAGTCTATGATGACAATGCAGTTAACTATTTAAAGGCTAGTGAAAGGCAACACAGAAGAACAGGGAGCTAGAAGATGTCTAAAGCACCCCATGTCTTGCTTATTGCAAGCATTAGCTCAGTTAACCTCCAGAACATGACCACAAGGTTGTGGGAATATTTATATTCCCATTTTACAGATGGGAAAATGACTTACTTAGAGTTGATCAGTTACTACATTGGAGACTTAGGATGGAAACCTAAGGTGGCCAGAGGTGAAAATTCCAGGCTCTGAAGCACCTTGTGATTCTGTCAGGCTTGCAATAGAAAGGATGCAGTCCCTCCCTTCAGGAAGCTCATGGAAAAAGCTCTCATGAACTGCTTCCCTCTCGGGTGTGGATCAGCAGTGACAGGAGTGGCTGGTGAGGAAGGATGGCGTCATTCTGAAGACATCAGTGAAGACAGAGGGTTGGAACCAGATGCAGGGATTGAGTGGAGTATTAAAGGGAGGGTGTCTTCCAGGGACAGAGTCAGTTGGGGGCAGGCCGGCTAGGGTTGGGTCTTTATTGGGAGCAGGAAGACTATTTTGGAGAAGGGAGAGGAAGCCTGAGGCCTTGCCTCCCACTCGGGACCCCCTCCCTCCACACCAGCCTGGTTCCAGGCAGGGGCCTCGTGCTGTCTCCGGTGGCCCAGCAGCCCCCAACCAAGCTCTGCTTCTCCCTACTGGCCCACAGGATCTTCCAGGAATGCAAATCCAGTCATGTCAAGGCCCTGCTCTGAACCATTTCCATAGAAAATGCCATGACTGGCTCAGTCTTATCCTCTCCCTCTTTCCTGTGGGCAGCAGTCCCCAAAGTTTCCCAAAGGCATTGGGCCCTCTCCCTGCCTCTGGCTTTTCACCCACTCCTCCCTCCACTGGGAAATTCTTCCTGGAGGGTCCCATTCAGTCACAAACACTTAATAAGCACCTACTGTGTGCCTAGCACTATTCTGAGCCCTGGGAACAAGACAGGATGAGTCAGACTGCAGATCTTTGCCCTCTACAATATAAAGAAGTAAAATAGATAGGACAGCGGGTGCTGCGGAAATGCCAGCAAGGAAGGAGGACAGGAGGCCTTGAGGCCACCATGACGATTCTGAGCGAACTGGGGAATCAGTGCGGGTGTGAGCAGAGTGACAAGATCTCTAGGTTTTATGAGGGTCTCTCTGGCTGTGTGTTGCAGAGACTGAAGGGAGACAGGGTGGGAGCAGGAAGACCTGCAGGCCATATTCTTCAAAGCTCTGTAGGGACCCCTTGTCTGGGTGAGGATGCTGTGCCCTGACCCCTGGAGCACGTTGGCTTCCTGATGTCATAGCTCCGGCCACACCCTCCTAGGGCTATCTTCATTTCCATCTCCCTCTCTGCACCTCGATCTCTGCTGCCCTGATCCAGTACCGCCCCGGGGCAGACTCTCGATTCTGATAGAATGCATTAGGAAGGAAAGTCTAGGTTACTGCTAGGTGCACTGTGACCTGGAGGGGAGAGCAGTGCAGGCAGCCCATTTGAAAGATGAGGAAAGTGAGCTCTGGGCCACTGATGCAGCTCAGGTGTGTGACCTGGAACAGGCTCTTTTTCACAGTCTGTCAGGGTTTCAATCCCAGGTATCCACTTTGTCCAGCCCCAGCCCCCCTAAAATTCCTGGGGGTGCCAGGTTTGAGAAGGCACCTCCTCCTGGCCTCACCCAGCTCCACTGGCCCAGGTTCCTTGTAGGGTGGGTTCCTGCCAGCCTCTAGGCCAGCATTGCCCCCCGTCCTAACTCCCTTCTGGTGCCTGCCCACCTCCCTCCCAAGCTCTGAGGACAGGAGCCCCACCAAGCAGTGATCTGCATATCAGGAGCAAGGGAATTAACATTCCCAGGCTGTAATTATACCTTCCACCCAATGACACCTAAGGAAGCATCTTTTTATAAAAGCAGGTAAATTGAAGGCTTATGGGATTGCAGGGAATGCGTGTATTTTTAGCTCACTCCCCCAACCACCTCCAGTTGTCAGAACCCTGGTTATTGTTCTGGCATCTCACATCTGCGGCCTGAACTCAGGTAGAGGGGCTCTGAATGGGGTTGAGGGTCATTGAGGCCTTAAGAACTTGGTTGGGACAAGTGAGGATTAGGAAAGAAGCCTGGAGAAACTCCCTCTTAAGGGGAATTGTGGGAAAGTGTCATTCAAGAACAGGTGGAGAGTACATTTAAAAATTGTATGTAGCCATAGCAATAATAGTAACAATAACTGATTCTAACATGGTCTGTGTTCAGTGCCAGCCAGTGTTCTAAGGGCTTTTGTATATTAACTCATTAGTCCTCACAACAATCATGTGAAGTATGCATTGCTGTTATCCCCATTTTGTAGATGAGAAAAACAAGGCATAGAAAGTCTCGCTGAGTTCGACATTGGAGATACATATATGCCTCTATATACACATAAAAGCTTGCTGACTTTAATGGGCAAATGAATAAACTCCCTCACTCTGTATTCCCCAGATGTTGACAAAGAAGCCTAAAGCTTGGCCAATCATAAAGTTCTGAACAGTTAGGAAGTCCCTCCCCTTTGGGGCGGGGCCTCCGATCCTACTTCCTGTCCCTCCTAAGACTCTGACATCCTACCAGGTGCAAAGTCAGCCATCTTGGTTGGTGGGCATTCCCACCGTGTTTGAGCATAGAACGCTGGAGCAAGAGACTGTGCTGAGTCCCTTGAGTTGCAGACAGCAGAGTCCCTTGAGCTTGTAGGATCTTCTGTCTGTTTAGAGAACTTGTTGGAATAGTGGGTCTGCTGATAGTGGAGAAAATGTAGCGGGAAAGGAACAGAAGGAAGAAATAGTGTCTCCACAGTGTTGTCCAAGGGGTAGCTGCTACCTAGCGGCACCCCTTTTCTAAGCAAGGACATCTGCATAGCAAAGGCACAAAGAGAGGGAGGCAGGGGGAAAATGTGATTTTTAATACAAGCCTTGGTAATCAGCTATTTGTGATGGAATTTTATCTGTCCTGGTCTCTAAGGGATGAGAAGCGGGAGTGAGGGAAGAGGGGTCAGAAATTAGTATGCAGAAATATCTGATCAGCCAAAGTAATTTTCTTTAATAATCGTATTCATACTGCCTGCTCTCTGCTCACTAGAAGAATTAAGTATTTAATAGTAATATATTTCATCTGGCAGTGGTTCCGTTTCGTTAGGAACCGTGATGCCTCGTTGGGGTAGGGGGTGGGTGGAGGTCTTGTGGGGGGGACAGGTAGGAGGTGTCAAAGCAAAAAGAAATAGATAAATGAGCAGGAGGGAAGTGGGCACGGGTGGGTAGGAAAGGAACTAGAGAGAAGCCGTGTGCCAGGGTAAGCCCAATGTCCCTCTAAGGTACCACTCAGGTACTTTCTCTGCTCAAGCTATGCAGCTCTGTCATTTGGCTGTAGCTGATGAAGCCCAGAGTCCCTTACTTCTTTTTTTTTTTTTTTTTTTGGTACTGGGGATTGAACCCAGGGGCACTCCACCACTGAGCCACATCCCCAGCCCTATTTTGTATTTTATTTAGAAACAGAGTCTCACTGAATTGCTTAGCATCTCGCTTTTGCTGAGGCTGGCTTTGAACTCATGATCCTCCTGCCTCAGCCTCCCGAGTTGCTGGGATTACAGGCGTGTGCCACTCTACCCAGCCAGAGTCCCCTACTTCTGATGCAGTTCCTCTATTTTTATCCCAAACCCCTAATAAGAGGTCCTCCTTTCTCACTGGTGACCTGTCCCTAGCTCCAGCCCTAAGATCCTTTCCCAAAGACTCACAGAGGAGCTGGGTGACCTGTCATTCTCAGGGTGGCATTACACAGGGAACTGTGTGGGCTCTAATGCCCATATCCAAGCTTCCAGAGCTTTCTGGGTGTATTCCTGGGGCTTCCTCCATGCATTACCCAAGCTGGGAGTGAGCATGCAGATCCTGGCTTGTGGCTGAGCATGGTTGGTACAGAGAGAAGCAGCAGCCTGTGCTGCTGGAGAAGTGACAGCTGCTTCTCCACCCTGGGGCTGCAGGAGCAATGTGCTTTAGCTATTACATGATTCTAATAGTTAAAAAGCAGGCCCAGCACGTGCCAAGGACATAATTGATGACACCAGCACTTGGAAACCCAGCCTCTATGGGAGGTACTTGAAGAGGTTCTTTGCCTCCTCTGCCAAGCTCCCTGGGCTCAGCTGCCCAGTGGAAAGCATCAGTGAGAAACAAGCAACCACATTTGCCCGATGAGATGGAGACAGATTGGGCCGAGCTGCAGATGGCAGGGTTCAGCCTCTGCCGCTCTCCTAAAAGCAAGCTCCACGGACTGATGTGCAGCGATGCCGGCATTTCCAGGCGCCTGCCAGGCTGGAATTAAACACCTGTCCATTAAACTGACAGCCCCAGGAAGGAATGAGAGGGAGAGAAGGGAGCCTGGGAGAGCCAGGAACCCAACCACAGGCTGCTCTGTCCCTGCAGGAGGCAATGTGCCTGGCTTAGAGAGAGGGGCCGGCCCGGGTGGAAGCAGCAGTTTACGTGGGTCCCTGCTTGCTGGTTTCTGAGGCAGAGTGTAGACAGGCTGACTATGAAGTAGTATTGACCTGGACATGGGGTACAAGAAGGATCATGCAAACACCATCAGAAGGCTGGGCCAAGGAGGAGCTGGGAGACAAAGGCCTGTCACACCTCCGAAGATTCTCTGCCCTCCCCCACCACCCATCTGATCTTGGTCTGCTCTGAATCCTTTGGGCAAGTACCAGACACTAGGCAAACCATGTTGCACTGGCCTGGGACACCTCTTGGGCTGTTACTGAACATTTGGATAGGTCTCTCCTGACTCCCCAACCCCACCATAAGCATCTAGCCAAGAGGAAGCTCGTCTTCTCATTGACAGCGCCAAAGGCACTCATACCCGTTAATAAATAGCCGTTGCCTGTAGCCAGTCAAAGGCCAACCTCCCACCATCCTAGCCCCTGCCCTGGGACTCCCTGTGATTCCGCAAGTAAACATTAGCACCCAGCCCAGCAGGGGGCCTCAGGACCCTGCTCCATTGCTGTGACCAGTATCAATTCTAAGTGGTCTGTAGATGGTCTTGTTATTTTAACCAACAGTCCTGGGTGGGCAGATGAACAGAGGCCAGGACTGATCATGGGATCCAGTGAATTTAGGAAAGGAAGTAGGTAGGGGCAGTAAGGCTGAAGAGCTTGTCAGGTGGTCAGCTTTTGGTTTTTTGCATTCACCATGACCTTGAGCTATTTGTTTTTTTTGTTTGTTTGTTTTTCTAAAATATTTTTTAGCTGTCGATGGTCCTTTATTTTATTTATTTATATGTGGTGCCACGAATTGAACCCAGTGCCTCACACATGCCAGGCAAGCGCTCTACCCCTGAGCCACAACCCGGCCCCATTCCTTGAGCATTTGGATGAACTCTTTCACAGTTTGCTCACCTTTCGGTGGGAACAACATCTGCCCTGCCCACCTCAGAGTGTGGTTGTGCCCACTTGGAATCTGTCCCTCCTTCCCCTGGTCATTATTCGTTGCTGTGTGCAGGCCTGTTTCTCTAATAGATCATGAGACCCTTGAAAACAAAGATGTGGCATAAAACATCTTCATATCAAGGAGCATGCTTGGTAAATGTTGGCTGAAGGGATGGATGAGGGAGTAATGAGGGAGAGAATAAAAAAGGAGTGAACTCTGAAGGGTCTAAGGGAAAGGAGAAGTACAGGTGGGGGTACTTATCACCTGCAGGGGAACAGGTGAGGGACAGGCAGGGTGATGCCAGGTATCAGAGGCATCTTCCCCACCCTTGACCAGCTCCTTGTGTGCCACCCCACCAGCCCTGGTGATGCCAAATTGTCAGGTGCACCAGGCCAGCATATGTTCGTGGTGGACAGCATGCCCTGATGGCTCCAGGTGGATCCTGGTGTTACCCAGCCTCGTGGGTACAGCCCATGGAACTCCAGGTCTGACACTCGGGAGGAAGGAGGGGAAGAAGGAACTAGAAAGGCTCAAGAAGATCAAAGCTGAGGAAGCTCAGGAGCACAGGGGCTTTGAGCTCAAACCCTGGCCCTGCAGTCCAGTCTGTCATTCATCATGTCCCCTTGGATGCCAATCAGGGCTCTGCTCTGCTGGCCACTCCCTCACAGGCCTCTCTGGGGCTCCATCCTCCCTCATATTCACTGGGAGGACAGGGCTTCGCCTCCAAATCCCGTCTCAGCCCCACACTATGGATCACCTGCTTGATCTCATCGTGCTTCCAGTTCAAAACCACACCATTGAGCCCTGCTTCTCTCCCATCCTGATTGTTTGCTCTTGTGAGTGTGCACTGCATTTGAGGGTGATCTTCCATGACATCTGTCACCCACTGACTGCCAGGGTTGTATAGCTGATCCTTCTGGCAAGGCTACTGTTCTTTTCTTCAGGGCTTCCAGCAAGAAGGAACCTGCCACACGTAGGGGGTGGGGAGCAGCTTGCTGGGCCCAAGTACGAGTCGCCACAGCCCTGCCAGAAATCACAGGTGTGTGCACATGGGCGAGAGCCAGACTGGCCTGGGCTGTCATTTATTACCTGAGTAATAAATAAATAAATTCCCTGAGTTACTTGTTTAAGCTCTCTGAACCTCTCATCAGCCCTACCCCCTTTAAAGAGTTGTTTTGAGGATTTGAAAACAGGGGTGTGAAAGCTCTTTATAAACGAAAATGATACACAAGCGTTAGCATTATTACCAGTGTCATTATCAGGCTCCTTATTGGTTTGGGTGCAGCTAACAAAGCAGGAGGGGCAGTGGGGGCGGGATCCCTGGAGGTTCTGTTCTGCTGTGGAGCAGACTGATAGCATGCGGACTCCTGGAGGGGGGGTTCCCACCATCTGTGTTCTGCAGCCTTCTGAAACTTCTCCAGCCCAGCCTGAGCCCCTTCAGGCTTCCTGTTGGCACAGCTGTCTACTGTCCCCAGTCACCTCGGCATCCTCTGCCTACGTCTCAGCAACTCAAGCAGACTGAAAATTTCCCTGGGACAGGGATGCTTCCCTCCCTGGTTCCTGGTGTGTCTCCCTAGCCCTTAGCATTGGGGGCAGGGGATGACGTAAAGTGTGAAGGAAAAAGAGAAGAAGGAAGGAAGGAAGGAAGGAAGGAAGGAAGGAAGGAAGGAAGGAA
>JAJEJO010005633.1:67893-94756 GCA_020662805.1 Glaucomys volans | reverse complement strand
ATTTGGATCCCTGGATCAACCACCCTCACCAATCTGAGTGTCCTTCACCAAACTGCTCCGCTTCTTAGCGCCTCAGTCTCCCCATCTGCTAATGACCCTTCCTGCACCTTCTGCAAAGAGTGAAACAGAGACTCTCAGACCCCATTTCCAGTCAACACTTCCTCCAACAAATCAAGTCACACGGGGAGACAGCCCCCAGTGTTCAATTTCTGGACCCCAGGGTCCTCCACGACCTTCCCCTCCCCCCCACCCCCCACCCATATCCTCACAGGGGCACCCGGCTAGCTCCAAGCCTGTGTTTGTGAGCTCACAAGGAACCGCGGGACACGGGCCTTTCTCTCTGCCGTAATGAAACCCTTTAATCATATTCAAATAGGTTACTGTTCAGGGGGAAAATAGAAATATGGATTTGATAGCAATAAATTTCCCTGGCTGGCTAAGCCCAGTTCTTAATTGTCCTGTCCCAGGGCTCGCACATTTCATTGTTCGTTAGGTGCTTAAGTCCCCACTCTCATTTTGTGGCGGTGACATTACCGTTGATGGCTCTAATACTCTCATAATTTGAAAGGGGATTTGCATGATAGAACGCAGAGTATTAAAAGAAAAAGAAAAAAGGGAGAGAGAAAAATGGGGGGGCAAGATGGGAGGAGGAGCTCAGAAGGAAAGGGGGGCAGCAGGCAAGGGAGGGGGCGGATGAGGAACTCAATCCAGCTTTCACTTTAAAAAAGTCACTTTCTTCAAAGTCAAATCATTGTTTTCATTAAAGTAAAAAAAAAAAAAAGGAAGAAAGAAAAAAGCCGAGGCTGCACATTGGGCTGACTGGGCACTGGTCTTCTCCTTATTGTTCCTAATGGTTATTAATTATTATTATCCGGCTGTGCAGGGCTCTGTGGACGTGATGTCCCCAGTGTCCTTGGGGCGGAGGGGGGTGTCAGGGGAGGGGTGACTCAGAACGGGAAGGTTTGCTCCTGGGCCACAGGAGGATGCAGATGCCCACCTTGTGGCAGGTGCCAGCAGAAGCCGGGTTTCGGGGAGGTGGAGGGGAAGGGGACACGTTCCTAGAAAGCAGGCCTCTGAGGACCCTAAGCCTTCTGGGTCAGGGTCAACTCTTCCTGGGCTCCCTAGAAGTCTCTTCTTTCCAAAGCCAGTGACTGGGGCTTAGACAAACATGCTGGACACAAGACAATTTGGGTCACAGGTGGGGATCATAGGTGCTTCCCCCCAAGTCCACCTGGAAAGCCTCCCACAGGTTTGGTTGAATTTCCAAAAGGGACATCTCTGCTCCCCCCACCTTTGAGTGTTGGGGTGGGTGGTGGGGGTCAGTGACTGCTATGACCAAGCTGCCCTCTGTGCCTGGCTGGCGGTGGGGGAGATGTCTCCCCTTTGGCTTAGCACTTTCTACCTAGGGCCAGAAATTCTACAAATTATGGCAACCCTGGGGTTTGGGGGTTTGGGAGATGGCTAGTCCAGTCTTCCTAGAGGTGATGGGTCTGTGTTCCAATCAGGACCACTCCCAGGGACTCATGAATCTCCTCAGACCATGAAGAGTGTGTGGCTTGGTCTCCTTGGACAGGTGGCATGAATGTGCCCCAAAGTGCTGCAGGGAGGACGGCACCACACAGGTGTCAGACTGTGAAGAGCTTCGCCTGTGTGCAACCCGACCTGACTACACCCCTGGTTTTGTCACTTCTTCACTCCTCTGACCCCACCCCTTGTCCTTGTCCTCTCCTTCCTGGGACACTGCAGAGCCCAACAGAGAATAAGGGCAAGGCAAGGCTTGGCCTGTCTCACACCTGCATCCTGCCCCACGCTCTTGCCAGTGCTAAGCCCCTGCTGGCCACGCCTCACCCCCTCTACTTCCCAGGGACTCTCCTCTGGATCAGATTTATTATATTATTATTATTATTATTATTATTATTATTATTATACAGGGACTTGAACCCGGGGATGCTTTACCACTGAGTTACATTCCAAGACCTTTTTATTTTTTATTTTGAGACAGGGTTGCTAAATTGCTTAGGCCTGGCCAAGTTGCTGAGGTTGGCCTCAAATTGGTGATCCTCCTGCCTCAGCCTCCTGAGTTGCTGGAATGATAGTTGTGTGCCACAGTGCCCAGCCTGGATTAGAATTTTAAATCAGATAAATTCAGGGATTGGAATAAAAGCTGTCTGCAGAGAGCCCTTTCATGCTCCTCCTCCTCTCTCTCTGAGGCCTGCTGTTGGAATCTGGCACCCTGAACGTGCCACCTGAGGCTCTCCTCAGTCCACTGGCCCCAGGTGCCCCTCAGCCTCATAGTCCTCCTTTCTGTTGGCCAGCTCCTCCCAAGCCTGCACTCCTGCTGTGCTCAGGGCCACCCTACTGGAGGACACCAGCTCCTAAGGGATGGGTCTAGAATTGACTTCCCCAGAGGGGGTGCCATTGCTCAGCCTTCAGCAACTGCAAAAACCTGGTGTTTTTTAAGGGGCTGAAGTTGCAGGGTGAGGGAGGAAAAATCAAGGAACAGCAGGAGGTGACAGGGAAGGAATCTAGACCACCACAGGAAAAACTGGTCTCTCCTAGACCATAAAACCCCAATGGCCAACACATTCCTCATCATCTTTTCCTATAAGGATCCAAGCAGAGGACAGACAAGGGGCAGGTCCACTGGATCTGCAGGGATCCAGGCAGAGGGTAGACACAGGGGGGAAGGCCCACCCTGCCCCCACAGTCAGGAGTGATGGAATGCTACTGACCCAGCTTTGCCAGGATCCATAACAATTTAGACATGAACACTGTTCCGAGGAGGGGGGCAGTTTGAAGCCACAGGGAAACTAACTTGCCCCGTTACCCCACCCTCAAGACCCCCAAGGAGAAGCTGTCTCCAGGAAAGGGGAAGAAAAAAGACAGAGAGACAAAGTGATTCTTAAATATTTTCCTTCTCTGCAGTCACTCAGGGAGGAGGGGGTGAGAGACGAGGGAGGCTGGCAGGGGGGACAAAGGGGGCTTAATAGGCTCCAGTGACAGCACAGTGTCCACATTGGGAAAAGATTAATGACGAAAATTAATCGCCTGACCTTTCTTTCCAGGAGCTGGAGGTGAGGCGGGCCATTAAAGCCTCTTATGTTGTAATTAACGTTGGAGGGGAGAAGAGAGCTGCCTTCAGAATGGATGTGATCATTTAATTAGGCTTAGGCGTGGGTGCCACAACAGGTCCGGAGAAGTCATAATTTAACTATAGCTTTAAATTACACAGGCAGAGTGAAGATGGCAGAGTTTGACGGCAGAGAGCCTGCCGCGGAGCTCGGAAAAACAATTCAATAAACACCCCGAGTGAGCGAGAGAGCAGATGACAGGCATAGACAGACAGACAGACAGACCAAGCGGGAGGCTCTGACACCAGAGAGGTGGGCAGGTGGGAAGGAACCCTGGAAAAGCTCAAAATTAGGAGACCTCGTGAGATCCCCAAGAGGTCGAGGCGCGCAGGATTTCTGGGGCAGGCGGCCTGGGCACCCCAACCCCAGCCCGGGGGCCGATTGCGTTCCACAGACACATCACCACCTTGCAGGAGCGCGCACGCGGGGCTTAGAAGGCAGCGGGCCAAGCGTGTCACTCCGTCCTCGCCATCTCGGGGCTTTCCTCTCCCCACGGTCTGCCCACCCGAGCTCGGCCAAGAGGAGCCGCCCTCCTTTCCTACCCTGGAGAGTCTGGGGGCTCCCGAGTGCCACGCGCTCCCCAGATCTAGGCGACAGGCAAGGCCTGGCGGCGCGGCCTTGGCGGGTTTAGGGGCGCAGGGCGCCGGGAGCGGGATGCAAAGCTGGGCGGGACCGGTGAGTGAGCGGGGTCGGGCGCCGGGCTGGGAAAGTTCAAGGCCTGGGCCGTGAGCCGCGCGGAGGGGGAATGACCCGCCGCCTCCCGGGCGCCAGAGCCCGCTCGTTGCTCAACCTGCGAGATTAGTCACTCGGCAGGACCAGCGGGACCGTCGGAAAAACGCGAGCTAGCGCTTGCGCACAGCGGGGAGGCCGGGAGTGGACGCGAGAGAGCAGGGCGAGGCGGAGGGTGGTGAGGGCGGCTGGACCCAAGCGGGGCGCACCGCAGCGGAGCGGCGGGAGAAAAACCGGAGGAAGCGCTTCCTGGTGCAGCCTCTGGCTCTGTGGAAGGGAACGGGGGTCGTGGGCTCCTGCACAGATCCAAGAGGGGCTGAGGGTGGAGCCCCGGGACAAGGTCCCTGCTGGAGCAGATGGGCAGAGACGCTGGGGAGAGTCTCAGAAAATGGAGGAAGGAGAGACTGGAGGATGGAGTTGCATAGGTGGGGCAGGGGCCCTGATTCCCGGAGGGGCCGGAGGGGCCGGCAGAATCCACGCAGCCATCACTTAAAGCCAGCACCTCTCCTTCACCTCACCATTGAGGTTGGAAGAAGAGAGTTAAGGATGTGGGGGAAGAACGAGACCCACTCACCCCACCTCCCTCTCATTCACAAGCCGTCTCCCTAGAAAGTCAAGCTACAAGTCCTTTACTCCTGCCCCTCCCCGCAAATCCACCAAATGGCCTCTGGAAGGACACTTGAATCCCAGAGCAGGGAGAGTTTTTCCATGTTGATTAGACACACACAAATTCTCTGAATCAGTGAAACTCTTCTTGAAGTTTTGTCCCTACCGTGTTCGTTGGTTGGTTAACTGACTGTCCAGTGGGTCTCACTGGTCTCTCTTGCAGCTCTGAACTCTGTCCTAAAAATGTCCAGCCTGCACTGGGGATAAAGGAGGGCCTTAGCCGGAGTGTGACTGGAGCAAGATGGGGTGGGAGTGAGCAGAGGTCCAGGGACTGCCAGATGGAGCATAGGGTTTCCTCCTCAGGCCAGGGCTGGCCACAAAGTGTGGGGTCAGGTCTTGACTGTGCCTTGGGCTGCCTTTGCTGTGTGGCTGTCCAAAGGGCCCAAGAGCCCAGATCCAGAGCTCCTGAGGCCCTGACCTTAAACTATATGGGGACTCAAAGGCTGCTTGGCACCTGGAAGGCCAGATGGGAAAGGAAGTATGACAGGCAAGGCCTGGGGAGGGGATAGTGGGGTGAATGGAGAACATTAGGAGGGGAGAGGGTCGGAATGGAGTGCCTGGGGCCTACCCAGTTGAGAATGCCTCCCCTACTCCCTAAATGGGACAGCACATCTCCCAAAAAAAAAACCCAGCTCATAAGAAGCCTCACTGTATTTCAGGTGGTCCCTTTTGTCCCCAACAAAGGTGTACACTGAAAGCCCTGTCCCCAAAAGGGCCCTCTCCCCTGCGTTTTCCATTTTGTTTCAAAAAAATCTGTACAGTTAAGAGCCTGCAAGGGCGGGATGTGATGGCTCACCCCTGTAATCTCAGAGACTCAGGAGGCTGAGGCAGGAGGTTCACAAATTCTAAACCAACCTCAGCAGCTTGAAGAGACATTGTTTCAAAATGAAAAATAAAAAAGACTGGGGATGTGGCTCAGTCGTAAAGTGCACTATAAGGCTCAATGTGCTGTGCCCTGGACTCCATCCCTACATCTCCCTCTTCCCCTACTCACCCCATTCCAGTCCCCTCTCAACTTTCATAGTCTCCCCCAACTAGAGTGTAAGCTCCCAGAGGGCCAAACTGGGGCTGAGGTTCCAGTTACCCTGCAGTGCCTAGGATAGTGTTAGTTCATGGAATGGAACGACCAGCAAACATTTGTTGACTGGAGTGTTTTAAGATTCTCCTTCCATTCCAGCCACAGTGGTGCATCCCTCTAATCCCAGCTACTCAGAGGGTTAAGACAGGAAGATTGTAAGTTTCAGAACAGCTTCAGCAACTTAGGGAGATGCTGTCTCAAAATAAAATAGAAAGGACTGAGTCTGTGGTTCAGTGGTAGAGGCCCTCTGGGTTCAATTCCCAGTTTAATTAATTAACTAAAATAAGAAAGATTCATCTTCTGCAAGTTTCCCCACTCAACCAGGTTGGCACACACAGAAGGTGATCCCTTAACTTTTCCTGCTGTTCGCAATGTTTCCTTCTCTGCATAGAGGAGTTGAGTGTCTCTGAGAGGATCTCATAGACAGACCACAAACTACCTTGTAGTAAGAACAAACTGTGCCCTTGGATCTCTGATCAAATGGCCAGCACGGGTGGGCTCTGCCCCGAGGTGCTGGGGCTGTCCTGGTCAGCAAGGCCCTATCCCATCCTAGCTGAGGCCCTATTAATGAATTCCTAGAAAATGGGAGAAAGAAGGGACTGGGGTAAACAGATTCTGGAGTGGACAGCAGGGTTATCCCTTTCAGATGACATGAACCTCGTCTGAGCCGCCAGCAGGAGCCCAGCCTGGAGGAATTTAGTGGGGAGGAGCCTGGGGCTGGGGAAAGGCAGGAGGGATTCTGCCTCTCCGTGTGAACTGCCGGGTGGCCTCCACTGGCCTGTTTGTTTTTCTGTCTATTTGTTGGATGGGGGCGGGGAGATAAGGCATGGAAACAACCTTAAAATAACCTCTACCATTCCGTAGGTGCTGCGGCAGTGGGCACCTGGATCTAGCTTGGGGTACGGATTTGTATTGTTGCTGAGGGGGACAGGGTTAAGGACAGATTTGGCCTGTTGGCAAGTGTCTGTCTGTGGGGATACACCCCACTCCTGCCGGCCCAGCGGTCCCCAGCTCCCTCCCTCCTGTGCTGGGTGAGCTGGTGCTGATTTCAGTCCTCTCAGCTGACACTAGCAGGAATAAATAAGCCCACGACTTAGTTAGGACGCAGGGCCCCAAGGAAGGATCGCGACTGCATAAATCCTGAAGATATGAGGCTCAGGTAGTCCCCCAGGGTCCCACAGAGCACGGGGATCACTCCCTAGAAGTATGACTCCTTGATTCACACCTCCCCCTCCTTTTGGACCCCTACCCAGTGGTATCCCCTACAGAAGGCTTAATCCTGCACCCTAGCCCCCTCCTGAAGTTTGGGGGATTTTCTCTGCAACATGGAGTGGAGGCACTGTGATCCCTGGAGCTCTTTCCCACACTTTTCTTGGACTCCTTCCTCCTCCCCACCCTCCAAGCCAGGGAGACAGGTCTCTCCCACCTAAGATCCCCCCAGTACCGATGCCATGAGGGTACCATGAGCCCCACTGCCATGAGGGAGTTCGGACCCAGGCTCGGGAATCTACAGGGAGGCTCAAGTTAATCCACCCTCCATATCCAATCTCTCTGTCCCCATGAGGAACATTTGTCTTGAAAGCTGTCCCATTAATTGCCCTCCTTTGGCCCTTCTGTAAACCTGGATTTGAGCACCCATTCACCTCCAAACTTGACCTAGAGGAAGGTCTGCCTATCACCTGAAATGTTACCCAACCAAGCTAACCTTGGGTGGGCGATTGACTCTCAAAAGTTTTAGAGGAGGGGTTTTTAGCCCCAGATATTTTTGTCATTATGTGGATATGTGTGTTGGGGGGCATTTTGGAAGGGGAACTTTTTAATGGATGCCCCCTTTCCCACTAGGAAGGTGCCTCGTAAAAACAGAGATCAGAACTGGGCACAGTGGCGCATGCCTATAATCCCAGCAACTGACTCAGGAGGCTGAGGCAGGAGGATCACAAGCTCAAAGTCAGCCTCAGCAACTTAAGGAGGCCCTAAGCAACTCAGTAAAACCCTGTCTTTAAATAAAATAATAAAATATAAAAAAGGGATGGGGATGTAGCCCAGTGGTTAAGGCCCCTGAGTTCAATCCCCAGTAACCAAAAAACCAAAAACCAAAACCCAAAAACCAAAAAAAAAAAAAAAAAAAAAAAAACCCCACAGATCTGCCAATTGGCCTCTTAACTTTCAAAAGGATGCTAATCTCTGTCATCATCACCTCAAGCCCCAAATCACTGGTGTCAAAGGATTTTTGTTTTGTGTTTTGTTTTGTTTTGGTAATGTGGATTGGACCCAGGGATGCTTTGCCCCTGAGCTACATCCCTGTTCCTTTTTACTTTTTATTTTGAGTTAGGGTCTCGATAAATTACCAAGGTTGGCCTCAAATTTATGCCTCAGCTTGCCAAGTCCCTGGGCTTACAGGTGTGCGCCACCACACCCGGCTCGGGAGTTTTGTGGGTTTTGTTCTGTTTTGTTGTGGTGGTGGTTTGGTTTGAGTATTGGTACGGGAATTGAACCCAGGTGTGCTTTACCACTGAGCTACATCCCGCTCCTTTTTTTATTTTGAATTAATATCTCACTAAGTCCTCCAGGCTGTCCTTGAACTTGCAATCCTCCTGCCTCAGCCTCCTGAGTCACTGGGATTACAGGTGTACAACACCACAACTGGCTAGAGTTTTTACATTTTTTAAAATCAGGAAGACTGGGCCCAAAATGGCTAAATGTAAAATAATTTTTCAACCAGACTTTTAAAAAGCATGTTATTAATTCCTATAAACATTAAATATTTATCAAGCACCCACTGCATGCAAAGCACTGGGCACCCACACCAACATGAAAACCAAGATAAGTGGGACCCAATCTAGATTCCAACCTTGTGGGATTATAGCCATTCAGTGAAAGAGATACATGCATAAAAAAAAGAAAAAAAAGACTGGGATAGGGACAGGCAAGGGATAAATACAGAGACAGAGCTATCAGCCTTCTCTTCCCCTTGACCCCCTGCTTCTCTCTCCATTTCAATCATGACCTCTAGATTGGGCCTGAAGCTAGACTTGCAAGTCATGCCTTCAAGGAAGTTGGATGTTCTGCAGTACGCTATTATTGATCCATTTTTTTCATTCATTCTTTCATTTGACAGGTATTCCCAAGTGCTAATTCCATGAGGAACAGAAGGCTCCTAAATCCCACACAGATGAAGGACATGGTTATTCATTTGTAAAGATCACGCCCATCGTGATCCTGGTCAGAGTGTGCTCAGCATCCCATGAGGGGCACAGGTGACATAGTTGCGAGAGCTCTGCGGAGGAGTTTTCCCCAGGGTGGGTGGGTGTGGGCAGTCAGGGAAAGCTTCCAAGGGGAGGTGGTAAGTCAAAGCCTTTTGAAGGGGAGATCAGGCTGGTAGAGACAAAATGAAAGGAGAAACCCTTTGGCATTCAGCAAGAAGAATAGGAATGGAAAACTGCACCCTAAGTTAGCAGGTAGGAGTGAGATAGAATACTAGGTTTTGTGGGGTTTTGAATGGACTGGTTTGACTGGAACTGAGTTATTGCCAATGGGGCTAGAGAGGTAGGTGGTGGAGACCTTCGTGGAGACGACCTCGAGGCTGTATTAGTCACCTATTACCACGGGACTACCGCCTGGTACCTCCTATGAACACTCCATGGTTTACAACAGGCCTTTGTTTTCTTACTCACAGACTTTGGGTTGGGCTCGAGACTGCTCCATACCGTCCTTCAGCCAGCCTGGCAATCACAGAGCTCCAGAGAGCAGGCCCAACAGCACAGCGGTGTGTAATCCCAAGCTCTGGTCATACCCACTGACATGCCATTGGCCAAAAAAGGTCATGTGATTAAATCTATCATCAGTGTGGTGGGGAAAGTAGAGTCAGGTGGCAAAGGGTGTGGATGTAGAGTCCTGATACTGGGAATGAAGACCTGGGGCCTGCGACACTCTACCTCAGCTTCTATGCAGTAGCTATGGGAAGTTGCTAAGCAGTTGGGTGGCCTGGGTTTCTAAAAACTTTCCAAACACCATCACGTCTATCCTTCCTACAGCCTCTGAAAGAGGATTTTATTTATTTTTATCTATCTATCTATTTTTTATTTTTATTTTTTTTGTTTTTGTTTTTGTTTTGTTTTGTTTTGTTTTGGTGCTGGGGATCAAACCCAGGGTCACTTAACCACTGAGCCACACCCCCAGCCTTTTTTATGTTTTATTTTAAGACTAGGGTCTGGCTAAGTTGTTTAATCCTCCCTAAATTGCTAAGGGTGGCTTTGAACTCAAGATCCTCCTGCCTCAGCCTCCAGAGCCACTGGGATTACAGGTGTGCTCCGCCACACCCACCTGATACAGATGTTTTGATCCTCTTTTTTTTTTTTTTTGCTGTGCTGGAGATTGAATCCAGGGCCTTGTGCTTAAGAGGCAAGCACTCTACCAACTGAGCTATATCCCCAGCCCCTTGATCCTCTTTTTTCCATGAGGATAGGAGACTCAAAGAAGTGTGGCTCAACCAAGTGACACAACTGGGAAAAGATGGAGCTGAGAAATTGGGATTCCTGGGCTCTAGGCTGCTGGACATGCTTTGCTTTCCTCCCCAGCAGCTTTAGTGAAATAGGTCTGCTGCCCTGTGAAGCCATGGGAGGCTGCAGATGGCTGTCAGCTGGGAGATGAAGCCACAGTCTGGGTCTTATGAGGAGGGCCCCAGCTAGGCTGGTGGTAGAGGGAAGGCAGACAAAGGTCTCACCCTTTTTGGTTTATTTTTGCATTTTCTTCTTTCATGGAGATGCAGTCTTCACAGATTTTTTTTTAAAAAGGCACAGCTCGTATGTGCATACTCAGATGACACAGAGAACATTTCCACAATCCCAGAAAGCTTCCCTGGTGCCCCTTTCCAGGCAACCATCTTTTGGATCCTTATTGACCATAACTGAAATTTCCTTGTCATTATATTTTACATACATGGAATCACATGATACGTTCTGGTTTGTGTCTGTCCTATTTCACTCTGGGTAATGTCTTGGCAACTCACCCAACATGGATGCGTGCAAGTCCACACGACTACTGCTAACTTGCATGTCACAGTAGTCAGTTTATTTGCATTGTAATGGATATTCCATTGTGTGAATTTACCACAATCTAACCATTTTCCTGCTGGTAAGCCTTTGAGGGTTGTTTCCAACTTTTTGGCTTACTCACATTGCTGTTATGAACATTCTAGTACAAGTCTTTTTGTGGACATATGTTCTCATTTCTCTTGGGGCATATCCTGGTAGTGAAATTGCTGGCTCATAGGTTAGCTATAGAATCAACTTTATTAGAAGCCACCACAGTTTTCCAAAGTGGTTTTACTGTCCTGTACACAATCAGCCATGTAAGAGTTCCAATGGCTCCCTGCCTTAGCCAGCATTTGGTCTACCCATCCTTTTCATTTGACCAGTTCCATCTACTGAGTATGAGGAGGTGTCTCATGTGGGAAGGTCTATTTCCAATCCAGTTCTCCCAGCTCCTGCAGGTTGCTGTTTCCAGCTCCCCTGTCAACTGGCTGCTGGCCAGGTTCAGGTTCAGGAGGCCTGGTGGGAGAGTGGAGGGAGGGGACAAGAGAAAAGCCAGGGCGTTTCTAGTCCTGTGGCGAATCCAGTCACATCCCCTCCATGGTTCCAGCTCATGGACCACAGGTCCACCTGGTGACTACGTGCTGCTGGGTGACTTCCATCCCTAGGTTCCCAAACCACCACTTCCTCCTTTTGCCTCTCTTGGCCAGGGACAGTGGGTTCCACTAAATAGCTTCACCAAGACCTCTTTTTTGGGGGGTACCAGGGATTGAACCCAGGGGTGCTTAACCACTGAGGCACATCCCCAGTCCCTTTTTTTATATTTTATTTAGAAACAGGGTCTTGCTGAGCTGCTTAAGGCCTCACTAAGTTGCTGAGGCTGGCTTTGAACTCCGATCTCCTGCCTCAGCCTCCTGAGCAACTGGGATTACAGGCTTGTGCCACCACCCCCAGCCACCAATACCTCTCCAGGCGCTCAGCTCTCCGGTGCAATCACTTCCTGCCTCTGGGATCTTGAATTTGCTGCACTTTTGGTTAATGTCGTACCAAACACCCACCCTGCACAGCACCGACAACTGCAGGGCTCTCTAAGTCTTGACTCAAGTGGCATCTTCTCAATGACACCTCTCTTCCGTGATCACCCAGCTTAACATTAACCCCCAAGCACTTGCTGCTCTGTCCTCTTTATTTTCCTCCATAGTAGTTATCGTCTTCTTTCATCCTGATCCCTATTTATTTCTTTATACCTGGTACCTATTTATATTCTAATTGCTTCTCTACCTGGAGGGGAGGACTGATTTTCAGTCTTGTCCCTCCCTATGTCATCAGTGACAGTGACCATTACAGAGTATGCCATCCAGCGTTCACTGAGTGAATAAACATGGGCAGAGTGCAAAAGCAGGTGGTCCCGAGGTTCGAAGCTGGAATGCTGCAGTTATGTGGGCTTCTGTAGAACTTGTCCTGGGAGCTCAGTAGGTGGTAGAGTCGGGGAAGGCACTTCTTCCCTCTGTCCTCACTTTTCTCACTTCCCTGGAAGGAGTGGACCAAGCACATTTCAGGACCTCCCATGTTGAGAGCATCACCCTGACCCCTACTCAGGCTCAGAGAACTGCTCCTGAGTTCAGCTGTCAAAGGACACATTTGGACACAAAAGCCCTTCTTGATTAAAGTAGGCCTTTCATTGGGAGTGGGTGGGGTCAGAGGTCAAGATGGTGCTAGCCCATATTTTTAAAACGAGTCTTGACCCCTACCTCACAGCATACACAAAAATCAACTCCAGATGGATTGAAGCTCCGAAAGTGGACAATACAACAACAAAGCTTCCAGAAGAAAACAGGATATCTTCATGACTTGGGGTTGGCTACATGTTCTTTAAAGAGAACACAAAAAGCATTTACACATGAAGGATGAAAATTCCTGTTGGCCAGCATAATAGTTAAGAACTGCTAAAAGACACTTCAGCAGGCTGGGGATAATAGCTCAGTTGGTAGAGTGCTTGCTTGTCAAGCACAAGGCCCTGGGTTCAATCCCCAGCACCACAAAAAAAGACACTTCAAAGCAGGGCATGGTGGCTCATGCCTGGAATCCAAATGGCTCAGGAGGCTAAGGCAGGAGGATGGCAAGTTCAAAGTCAGCCTCAGCAACTTAATGAGGCCTTAAGCAACTTAGTGAGACCCTATGTCAAAATAAAACAAAAACATAAAAAGGGCTGGAGATGTGGCTCAGTGGTTAAGCACCCCTGGGTTCAATCCCTGGTACCACCAAAATAAAAAATTAAAAAAAAAGAAAGAAAACTGTTCAAAAAATTTAAATGCGAATTTCACACAAAGAAGATATCCAAATAGCTCATAAGCATATGAAAAGGGATTCAATTTCATTAATCATAAAAGAAATGCAAAAATTAAAACCACAATGCAATACTACCAATATACACAGTAAAATGGTTACAATTAAAAGACCTAAGTGTTGCCGAGGACATGGAGCAGCTGAACTCTGACGCATTGCTGGCGGGACTATATATTGGTTCAATAACCATTGAGAGCTGCATTATCTACTAAAACTGAACACATGTATACGCTGTGACTCAGAAATGCTAATCATCAGCAAATGCCCATAGCAATACTATATGTAAAAGCAAAATATGGAAATACTCAACAGTGGAATGCAGAAATCAGTTGAGGTATAGTTATACAATAGAATACTATAAATGAGACAATGTGCCATTTCTCTGTATGACAATGTAAATGATTCTCATGAACATAATATTGAGGGAAAGAAACCAGTCACAAAAAGTTTGCATACTGTAGCTAGGCATTGTGGCTACAGTAATCCCAGTAGCTCCGGAGGCTAAGGAAGGAGGATCATGAGTTCAAAGCCAGCTTCAGCAACTTAGCGAGGCCCTAAGCAACTTAACATGACCCTGTATATAAGTAAAAAGAAATTTAAAAGGGGCTGGGATGTGGCTCGTGGTTAGGCACACCTGGGTTCAATCCCCAGTACCAAAAGGGAAGAAAAAAAAGTTTGCATATGGTATGATTCCATTTATGTGACATTCCAAAAAGCAGGCAAAAACAAAATCTATGGTTTTTGAAGCTAGACATTCATGGGCTCCTTTTTAGCAAGAAGTAGATGGACAGCGACCAGCTGAGTTCAAAGCAAGAGTCCAGGGTCTTACTAAATATTCTGGTTTTTCTTCTGAGTGGTAGTTACCCAAGTGTTTCATTCTGTGAAAATTCATCAAGCTGTACACTTATTATTTATGCACATGTCTACTTGTGTAAAAGTTGAGCATAGCCGGGCATGGTGGCGCACGCCTATAATCCAAGCGACTTGGGAGGCTGAGTCAGGAGGATCACGAGTTCAAAGCCAGCCTCAGCAACTTAGCGAGGCCCTAAGCAACTCAGTGAGACCCTGTCTCTAAATAAAATACAAAATAGGGCTGGGGATGTGACTCAGTGGCCAAGTGTCCCTGAGTTCAATCCCATAAAAAAAAAAAAAAAAAAAAAACGTTGAGTATCCCTCGTTGAAATGCTTGGAATCAGGAATGTTTGAGATTTCAGAGTTTTGGGGGTTTGGGAATATTGCATAGAGCTCACTGGTTGAGCATCCCAAATCTGAAAACCCAAATCTCGAAGGTTTCAAAATCCTAAACTTGAACGTTGGTCAGTCCATTGGAGGTAACCCACCCAAAAGCCCCTTGGCCAGAGACAGAATTACTGTATTCCAGCCCGGATTGCAGATTTTTCTAGGTTAGGGTACTCAGTTTGTATTATACATCAATAAGAGTATTATTGGGGGGCTGGGGGCACAGCTCAGTGGTAGAGCACTTGCCTAGCATGCACAGGGTTGCTGGATCCTGAGCACTGCAAAATAAAAATAAAAGAAGTGAGAAGGAGAAGGAGAAGAAGGGGGAAGGTGATGTGCAACTTTGGGGTAACTGGGGCAATGGAAGCAGGTTCCCCAGAGTGGGAGGGGGGCCCAGAAGGAGACTCCTAACTTGCCTCTCCTGTGAAACCTGGTTCTTTCTCCTCTGGCATCACAGTTTCCCCTTGGGCCCTGGGGCTGAGGCACCAGTGTCAACTCATGTTGCCTCTCTGAGGTTCAGTAACTTACGGGGATGCTACACTGGCTGGTTGTGGGGATGTCCCTACCACTGCAGGGTGAATGAACCATAGTAACTGGTGCAGCCTGCACAGAGAGGTTGCAGGGGAGTCACAGCTCCCGAGCATGACCCAAACAGCAGGAAGAAAGAGAGAGAGGGAGAGAATCTTTAAAGTGGCCAATGGACTGAATATTATTCTCAGGTGTTTGTGGTTGTTGTTGGTGGTGGTTTTTTGTTCCTTTGTTTGGTGGGATTTGTTTGTTTGTTTGTTTGTTTTGTAGTTCAGTGATCCAGCCCAGAGGTGCTCTACTACTGAGTTATATCCCCAGCCCTTTTATTTTTTATTTTGAGACAGGGTCTCACTAAGTTGCAGAGCCTGGCCTCAAACTTATGATCCTCCTGCCTCAGCCTCCAAGTAGTTGGGATTATAGATGTGAGTCACTTCACTGGGGCTATTATCAGGTTTAAGAGAGACAGAGTTTTTGTTTGTTGGTTTGTTTGTTCTTTTTAGTTAGGATAGTAGGATGTATTTTGACATATCATACATACATGGATTGCTAGCCACTTGCGAGTCCCTTCCCATTTTTCTTGGTTGTACATGTGGAGTTTCACTCGTGCTGTGTTCATATGTGAATATAGGAAAGTTCTGTCCAAGTCATTCTACTGTCTTTCCCATTCCCATCCCCACCCCTTCCCAGAGATAGAGTTTTCAATCAGCCAGTGCCCTAAACAGAAGCCCGTGGCTTTGTCTGGTCTTAGCTGTGACCTAGTCCAGGATGGAGAGGACACAGGCAGCAGAGGCCTCTAGGAAACCTTAGGGCAGGGGCAGCTTGTCCTCCACTGGGGCAGTCGGTTCCCCGCTGCCTTGTCCACCACCAACTGCAATGCCCTGGCTGCAAAACTCAGCTTCCTCCTGCCCTTCAGCCCACCAAGGCCCCCATCAGCTCCCCCCAGTGAGCCACACTCTTACTCCTCCCCTCTCCAGATCCTTCTCCACCTGCTGTTGGGGACCCTGTCTAGGGCTCACCCTCCTCCCGGCTCCTGTCACTGATTGCTGTGGTGTGCTTCCCCTGGAGACAGGGCTACCCAGGGACACGCGCTGCTCTTCCTCTTCCCACCTTGTGTCTCTGGTCCTTGGCTCATAGGACGTGACCAGTATTTACAAAAAAGGGAGGTGCACTCTTCCCTACTAGAGTCAGACCACAGGGACCTGCTAACTCATTCACACAAATACGATAAGCTGTCAAATTCCAGGGATCCTTAAAAAGGAGTAAATACATTAGCCCCCAAGGACCCCTAACTAATGAGGCGAAAATAAATATTTTCCTGGGCTCCCTCAAGGTGATAGTGTGAGGAATCCTTGCTGCAGGAGACCAGTCCTACGTCCTTATCAGGCCATTAGCACCAATACACTTGCCAATAGGCATGTCAGGTGTGCTGTTTGGTCCTCACAGGGACCCTATAGGTGACAACTTTATCATTCCCACTTTACAGATCAGAGAGCTGAGGCATAGAAGTTAAGCATCATGGCCAGAGACAGAACTACTGTATCGCAGCACAAGAATTTGAACAGGGTCAACCACTTGCGAGCCCCTGTGCAGATCACCCAGCTCAGCACCTTCTCTGACCCAAGGAACCCTTCTTGTGGATAGACCTGTGCAGGGTGACTTCAGAAGTCAGGGTCCCAGCCTGCCCAGAGACGCAGAGTTTAAGATGAACTGACCTGAGTTAATAGCAAAATGCATATATGGAGGCCGAGGGAGGGGGAGGGCAAACAGGGGTGGTGTGTGCACATTCACCCATGCTCACACCTGTGTGCCAGCGGTGTATGGGTGTGTGAGCATGCAGGTATGCACTGGTGTGCACGCGAGTGCGTGTGCCAGGGCCAAGGGAGGGGTTTGCCTATCAGAAGGAAGTTGTCCACATTAAGGCCCCTGACGTGGTTGGTGCACAGTAAATATTTGTAGAATTGATTTGAAATCCTAAAGAGAGTGCTCTAAATGTGAGGTGTTGTTACCATTATCTCCAAATCATAGGCCTTTGGAAAGAGAGGCAAGAGGAGCTCTGGTGACAGTGTTAGCCTCCGGTCCTGGGCAGATCGCAGTGTGCCAACTCTCTCCCGTGGCCTCTCTCTGGGCGACTTTTCTCCTGAGCTGCTTCAAGCAGGGATTTTGCACCCTGGGAAGATGGTGGGGACAGTGACAGTTGTAACTAACATGTGAGGGTCCTCTGTACCAGCTGGCCCTATGCTAAATGCTCACGCATGACTGTTCTTCATCACTGTTCCCAAAGCAGCCAGTTAGGGTGCCATGGGCGTCCCTCACAGGCAGAGGAGAGAAACCAGGCTCAAAGGGATTGACCAAGAGGACAAGCACTTTGGTACTGAGGACTGACAGAGGATGGGGCTGTGCCTTTTCCACCATGCATGGCCTGAGTCCTGGCACATAACAGGTCAGCAGGGACTTGGGTCACGTAAGGGACTAAAGAGTTGAGTGTGAAGCAGCAGGTCAGCCAGGGTGGCCACTGCATTTCCCTGCACCCCTAGCCACCCAGAGGGGACAGGGGCAGGGGAGAGGACTGTGAATTCTCACTGTGAGGAGAGAATGTGGGTGAAATGCCTAGGACACGGGAGCCACCATGTAAAATTGCTCAGTTTTGAGTTGTATATCACGTCCCCTCCTTCGCTCACAAAGTAATGAAATTAGACTCAGAAAATTGGTGCAAGTTTAGGAATTAGTTCAACCCCCTCAGGTAAGGGCTAGGAAAAGTGAGGCCCGAAAACCAGGCCCAAGGTCACACATCTGGTAAATGGCAGGGCCTAGGTCAAACACAGATTTTTGTGTCCCAGGCAAGGCCTTTCCAGAAGGCCTCTGCTGGGGCTTGGGCTGCATTTGCCCAGCTGGTCCGAAGGTGCAAAGGGGCTTGGGATCATGGGGAGGGTGCCACCCCAAGGCCGCACTCCAGAGATAGGACCACAGTAAATCTGGAGGGAGAGAAGCTGCCACATCTTTCCGTGGTGGATGCCCACTGAGGAGGCCTGAGAATGGGGCCAGCCTGAGGGGCAACCAACCAGTGCCAGGATTATGGGTGGCAGTGTGGTGTCCATTAAAGCCCAGAGGCCAGGAATCCTTCATCCCCTGAGCTCTCCTAGCGTCGTGGGGAAAAGCCCTTTCTTCCCCCTGCTCACCTCTCCCGACTCCAGGGAAGGCCAGTCTATGGTCTTCAAAGTTTGAGAGCCACTGACAAGAACACAGGGAGAGGTCTTCCTTCTCCCCTGCCCCTGCCCCTCTCTAAGGCCTTTGCCCTTCTCAGCCCAGTCAGTCCCCCTCCTGGCTGCCTCTGCAAAAAACAAGAGCCCACAAAACACCCATGACACCGTGCCGCCTCCCCGGAGGTCCAAGGCCTTAAAACTTAATAGTCTCTCAAACGCTGTAACGCTAGAGGGGGCTTTTATGGACTGACAGGGATAATGTTATGAGGGAGCGCTCGCAGCCTAAAGTGGGCTGCTCACAGCGAGGGGCCGACCCAGCCCCTCACACACACTTCAGGGCCTCTGAGGGGCCCCTCCATTGCAAGGGCCACCAGCTCCCTGCTCCAGTCCCTCAGCCAGTCACCCCTCTGCATCTGACAAGGCTATTACAGAACGGTTTGCTGCAAACAGGGGCCTGGTGGGAGGTTGGGACCCCGCTGGCCCTGGCTCATAGAAGCACAGGAGCTGGGGGGAGGGGTTCCAGGGAAAATATCTCGGTGACTAATGAGCGGGCAATTGAAAGCTCCATCGTGTCAATGGGGAGCAGATGGGGAGGGAGGGGAATTCCTGCGGCCTGGCCTGGCCTCAGAGGTGTGGGCGGCTGGGAGGGGGAAAGTGAGAGGGAGGGAGGGGTGAGGGAGCCATGTGGGTCAGCAGGTGGGGGAGGGAAGGGACCCTGGCCTGGCCATCGCCCACAGAGGGACATGGTTCTGGGACCCAGGTCCAGGGGCCGCAGACCCAACTGAGGAGGCTCCAGGTGGTGACCTGAGGGTGAGGTCACTGGTGTTTTCTAGAGCATTCAGGTTTTTCTTCTCCTTCTGAGGTTCATATTTTTCTGCTGGTTTCTCTCTCCCTTTCCCTTTCCTTTCTTGCTGTCTTGCTATCTCCTTGCTTGTCTTTGCTGACTCTCCTTCCTCTATCCTGCTTTCCCTTCCTCAAGTCTGGCCTGTCCTGGAAGACCAGATATAATAGGCATTCTTTTTTATTTAATTTTTAATTTTGAGACAGGGTATCACTAAGTCACTAAGTTGCCCAGGCCGGCCTCGAACTTGTGGTTCTCCTGACTCATCCTTCTGAGTCGCTGGGATTGCAGGCTTGTGCCAACATGCTTGGCCCCAGAAAGAGGCATTCTGCCCAGTCTACTGTAGGTGTGGGCAGTGCCCCAAATAAACAAAATACTAAACAACACTAAATAAAACACTATGGTTGGCTGGGTGCGGTGGTGCAAACTTGTAACCCCAGCTACTCAGGAGGTTGAGGGAAGAGGATCACAAGTTCAAGGCCAGCCTGGGCAGCTTAGTGAGACCCTGTCTCAAAATAAAATTTTTGAAAGGACTAGGAATGTAGCTCAGTGGCAGAGCACATGCCCGGCATGTGCAAGGCCCTGGTTCCATCCCCAGTAAGGCTACAGTTAATTTACACACACACATGCACACAAGTTATCCCAGACACACAAGCTTGGGGGCACATAGCTGCACACACTCACGTGTACCCCAGACACACATCAGTAAGTGCACTTACATTCACACTTACCCAGATCCATGTGTGTGCAGACACTCACTCACAACTACCCCAGACACATATGCGCACACACCCAGGGTGCACACACACATATTTTCTTCATTACCTCCTCTAATGCTGTCTTTTTTTCCATCTTGAGTTCAATGTTGTTTTTTGTCTCTTTTTGACCCTCCCCCTCCACTTCCCTTCAATTTATTCCAGCTGTGAAAACCTTTTTCCCATCTCCTCTGTCACCCCAGCAGATAGGTGAGTGGCAGGCAGAGGAGTCCACTCCGCAGCCACCGTTGGTAATCGATGCCAGATGTCCAGCTGGACCCCAGCCCAGCACCAAGCGGGGCTCCACATCAGCTCCTGCATCTGGGTGCAAAAGGCGAGCCTCAACCCAGGCCGGGGTCCAGTGAGACAGGAGTCAGGACTCAGGGGACATAGCAGGCGAGGACAGGGAACAGGAGCTGCAGGAGGGAGGGGGCCGGGTGCAGAGGATAAGGACGTGGGAGCCCTTGGAGCTGGGCCTAGGGCCATCTGCCAGGTTGGCTGGGATGAGAGAAGCCAGGACAATCCAGAGCCAAGAGGCTGAGAGGAGGCCCTCCCCTGGCCCCTTGTCAGACGTTTTATTTCCTGAGGGACAAGGGTTTGCTGTTGCCATTGTTCATAAATACATGTACTTGGTAAAATGCAAGAAGGCAATTTTAACACTCTGGAGTTCTCTACCACCAGTGGTAAGGAAACCAGCTACCATTTATAGAGTATTTTTAGGTACTTTCTGAGTCACCATAATGATGAATTTATTCTCTCATGTAATTTTTGCAACAATCCTGTGAGGTTGGGGACTATCATTATCCCCATTTTGCAGATGCAACAATAAAGACCGAGAGCATCTAATTGGACCATCTAGAAAGTGGGAGCACCAAGATCTGAGCCAACTACACAGGCTGTCAGAGAAGACTTTTATCTATTTATGCATTGATTGATTGATTGATTGATTGATTAATGGCACTGGGGATTGAATACAGGGGGTCTCTACCACTGAGCAACAGCCCCAGCCCCCAGCGCAGAGAAGACTTTGTACTATTGGAAGGTCGGTACTTGAAGGGCTCTGGTCCAAACTGTCTTCTCTCAAAGGGGAAACAAGATCCAGGGAGAAGGGATTCGCCCAAGTTCACACAGTGAGTTGGATCCAGGGCGAGGCTCAATCCCGAGACTCCTGTTCAGAGCTAGCTTTTCATGCAGCATGACACTTTGACTCCAGTCCCTACAACCTGGCCAAGAGCCAGGCTTCCTGGAGGAGGTGACTTTTGCAGGCCATGGAATAAGATGAGGATCCCAGACTGGCTGACAGGCTCAGGGAGCCTTGTGTGTGGATGAGGAAGGCTACACCAAGGTGGGCTGGAAGGTGGCATTAACTGCATCCCCACTATATCCAGACACTTGAATTACAGAGGGGACTCAGAGACAACTGCCTTCAAGAAACAACCCCCGCCCCCCAAAAAAGAAAATAGAGCAAAAGGTCTAGTGAGTGTCATGAGGAGCAGCAGTGTGGCTTTTTACATATAGTGTCAGGGTGATATTGGAGCAAATCCCTGAAAGAAGTAAGGGAAGGGACCCTGTGGATGCCTGGGGCAAGAGAATTGGCAGAGGGAATAACAAGTGCAAAGGCCCTGAGGCTGAAGTGTGCTTAGCCTGCTAATGTGTCCAAGAGTCCAGGGGGCAAGGGAGCGAAGAGGAAACATGACCAAGAGGTAGAGGTGGCAAGCGACGGGGGAGGTAGATCTTTTTTTTTTTTTCTTTTTTTTTTTTTTTTTTGAACCAGGGATTGAACTCAGGGACACTTGGCCACTGAGCCACATCCCCAGCCCTATTTTGTGTTTTATTTAGAGACAGGGTCTCACTGAGTTGCTTGGGGCCTCGCTAAGTTGCTGAGGCTGGTTTTGAACTCGTGATCCTCCTGACTCAGCCTCCCAAGTCGCTTGGATTACAGGTGTGCGCCACCACGCCCGGCTGGGAGGTGGATCTTAGAGGACACTGGGGGCTGTTCTTTGTAGCAGCCTAGAATTTACTCCCAGTCTGGGGGCTTCTGAGCAGAAGCCTGACATGGTCTGACTTAGGCTAAAAGACCTCACCACTGCTCTGTGGGATGATTAGTCTGTAGGGGGTGGGGAGGCAAGCTGGGAGACCTGAGACCCGTGAGAAGGCTGCTGAAGTGTCATCGGACCAGGGACCAGCAGTGGAGGTGGGGAGAAGGGGTCAATTTCTGGATGCATTTGAAAGTAGAGGCCACATGGTTTCCTGAGAGCTGGGTGTGGGCTGTGGGAGGAGAGAAGTCGGGGATGGCTTCCATTTTTTGGCCTGAGCAACTGGAAGTCTGGAGTGGCCCTTCCTGAAGAGGGAAGGAGCAGGTCTGAGGACAAGCCAGCACAGTGTCTTTTGAACTCACTGAATTTGAGGTGCCTGTTACCAGCACGGCAGTGAGTCACTGGAGGCTGATCCCGGCAGCCATCAGTAAGGCTGATTCTATCTTTACTTAAAATTCTGAGGTTTTGTTCATTGGCAACTTTTTGGCAGTCGTTTTGATTTTTTAAAAAATGATTGCATTAAAATAACATTTATTCTGGTGACTGGGATTGTGTCCCCCGCTTGAGCTTTGCCTCCAAGTCAAGGTCCCGCCTGGTACAGATGTCCACATGGAATGCAGGCTTTGGGTTGGCCTCTCAATGTCTGCCCATTCTCCCTGTCCACAGTGAGCCCAGGGTCTCCTCGGTGGGATCCGTGAGAGGGATGTGAGCTGAAGAGTGGCCACACACAGTGGGGTGGCCCCCGATGAGGACTGTGGGCAAAGGGAGGAGGACTGTGGCCTTGCAGCTGGTGACCTAGAAGCTGCCAGGAGGGCGGGAGCCCACCAGCTCACCGCACCCCACCCAGGGCCCCGTGATGGATGGCATCTGTCTTCTGCTTTATTAAACTCACCCCTGGTTCAGCCCTGGATTTGCAAACAGCTTAATAAGCATTTGGAAGGGATGGGGGGCTGGGATTCCAGGGGGTTACCAAGCCCCAGACAGGAAACTGCTTTCGCCCTGAGTGGGCCCCAGGAGGGAGTCAGGTGTTCGGGTGGGCAATTGGAGGGGAGTATTTGGTTTCACAGAAAGCAGTCGGGCCCCCAGAGATGGGGGGTCACAGGCCTTTGGTGCCAGCCCTCCCCCGGCACCATTGCTCCTCACACTCTGGGAGTTCCCAACACTACAGGAGTGTTCGGGGCCCAAGGATGGGGAGCAAATCTGGAAGAAGAGGCCTTCCCTGTCATCTAGGCATTCCCAACTGCCCGGGCCGAGGGCTGCACAGAGCAGATGGCAACCCACCCAGGAGCCGGCCTCCTCCTTCTCCTCCTTGTTCCTTTTTTTTCTGGGGGGCAGTGAGCGGTACTGGGGATTGAAGCCAGGAGTTGCTCTACCACTGAGCAACATCCCCAACTCAATTTATTTATTTGTTTGTTTGTTTATTATTTTGAGACAGGGTCTTGCTAAGTTGCCCAGACTGGCCTTGAACTTGCCATCCTGTCCTCCTGCCTCCATCTCCTGAGCAGCTGGGATTACAGGCATGTTCCATAGGGCCCAGCTTCTTTCCCACTTCTCCAAATGCCCCAACCTGTGCAGTTAGTTGGTTTAGAATGTTCTGTTCAGAGCCTGCGTGTGTGGCATTGAGTGGGGGTACCAGGTGCCACCTGTCTCCTGAATGAGGCTGGAGGCTCCCAGAGACAAAGATGGGCACTCTGACATTGCCTCTCCACCCAGGCTGCTCAGTCTCGCCTTGTGACATGCGGGAGGCTATTCATATGGGCTCCTGGGAGGAGATCACAGGCATCTTTCCCAACTCCTGGTCTAGTCAATGCCCTCTGGTAGCTTGAAGTTGGTCTTGGAGGGAGTATTTGCTGGAGGGATATTGGCAAGCACTCTTCCCGGGTGAAGGACCAGCTATTGAACCCCACCAGCACGCCACTGTCTCCCGCATGCTCCACCAGCAATACTCACAAGCCCCTTCAGACATGTAAAAATCAAACTTTTCCTGAAAAGGCCAAGGAGCTCCTTCTGGATGAGGGAGATTGAGACGGTGTGGCTCCTTGTTAATTCAGTGCCTGTGTGAGAGGCAGTGGGGAGTCTGGGTTCCAGTCATGGCTCCACCACTTACGCCTGAGGTTCAGTGTTCTTCATTTGGAGGGGTCGTCCTAAGATTAAATGAAATATTTGAAAGATGCTTTGCAACAAGGCCTGCAAACCATAAGCAGCCCTTCACCAGTCTTTAGAGGTACTAAATACGCCAACCTTTTTTTTGTTGTTCCCCCAACCCAATTGCTGGTGATGGAACCCAGGGCCTCCCACATGCTGGACAAATGCTCCAAGCCACATCCGCAGCTCTACCTTATCCTACTTTGGTCTTGCAACTACCCTATGAAAGAGACTATTGTTATTCTCAGTTTACAGATGAGGAAAGTAGGGTTAAGGTGGGTCAGGGCCCTCATCTGAAATCACAGTGGCAGAGCTGGGATTTGAGCCCAGGATCATCCAGGTCTAGTAGCCCAGTTCTCATTGCTGTGCCTTTGAACTTCTTCAACAGGGGCGGGGGTAGATATCACACTAGTGGAAGTTTTCCTCCTGTCTCCACCTGGCCACCAGCAGCATCCTCTTTCAATGTAAGCCCCACCCTGCAGTCACCTCCACAGCTGCTTATGAAGGACAGTCCCTTGGGGAGGGGGTCTGCCTTATCAAAGAAACTCACATTTCCCACTGGTATTTTTAATTTTTTGGTACCAGGAATTGAACCCAGGGATGCTTAGCCACTTAGCCACATCCCCAACCCTTTATTATTATTATTATTATTATTATTATTATTATTATTATCGTTATTTATTATTTTCGAATCAGGGATTGAACCCACGGGCACTTAGCCACTGAGCCACATCCCTAGCCTTTTAAAAATTATTTTATTTGGAGACAAGTTCTGGTTGATTTTCTTAGCTGATTTTTCACTAAATTGCTAAATGCAGAGGCTGGCTTTGAACTCTCCATCCTCCTGCCTCAGCCTCCAAAGCAGCTGGGATTACAGGCATGCAGCAACGCAAGCACTGGCTCCGGCTGCTATTTTCTATTTGCCTCTTCCCAACACCGCTAGATCCATGGAGGCCAGTTTCTCTGGCTGTCTTTTGATCCATCTCCACCCCCAGTCCTCCTAAGCTATGCAAATGCTCACTCAGGGGCCCCCAGACTCTACCAGCCCAAGGCCAGGGTTGCAGAAACTGACCCAGGAGGTTGAGGCCCAGTGAGCTCCCCTACAACTTTCCTTCTGGGCTCCCATCCCTGCCCTGCTGCTTTTTGCCAGCTTCACCTTCTCTGCTTCTGTTTCCTCCCTCCTTTCCCTTCTTCTCATCTTGGGTGTCTCCCTTGTCCTTCATTCCACCCCATCTCCCTCACCCACCTTTGTCTCTCTGTGGGTCAAGTTTGTGGTCAGTGTGTAAGTATGTTTCTCTGTCCCTTTGTCTTTTGTGGGTGTCTGTGTGTCTGGCTCTCTGTGCATGTCTCCCAAACATCTTGGTGTGTGTGTGTGTGTGTGTGTGTGTGTGTGTGTGTGTGTTTGTGTCCATGCCCCTGCATCTTAGGGTCTAACTCTACCTGCCCATGTCTCTGTGTGTTGTCTGTCTGTCTGCCACTGACTCCGCACGTCTGTCTTGGGGCTGTCTCTGGGGTCTCTATCCGGCAGCATTCGTTCGACAGGGCTGCACTCTGGAGGCTCCCGGAGGAGACCCCCCACTTACCCCTCCCAAAGTTCACTGCCTTGTCAAACGGAGCTAATCTCCTGCGGGAGGAAAAAGCCTCATTCAAACTGGGCGGGCGGGGTGGGGGAGGCAGGGGGAAGGGGAGGTCTCCTTGGCTGCAGCCTGAAAACACCCCGGCCCATAATACCCCTTTTGTTCTAGGCTGGTGGGAGGGGGTGGGCGGTGGAATGAAAGAAGGGGGATATTAAAGGAGCAGGTGAAAGACATGTGTCTTCAGCAGCCATAGATAAGCGCTTACCCCTTCTAATCTGACTGAGGCCTATTATCTTCCCGCCACAGTCATTACTATTAATATTAAACACCCCCCAACCCAGCTTGGAAACAACCCGACGGGGCTGACCCCAGCCCCATCCAGGGGAAGACCCCGCCCGGACACCCCCTCCTACAGAACTTGACCCACCAACCCAGACTCCCCAGACCCAAAGGCCCCTTGAACTTCCCGGTGACCTTCAGCCCCCAAAGCCCCTCTTGTCCCCCTCCCCCAGTCCCACTCAGCATTCTCTCTGATCATCAACTGTCCTCTCTTGAGCAGACCCCCAGCTTAGCTTTATTTCTGGGGACATCTCTGTACCCCAGCCCCCTTCTCTCCACTCCTCAGGATAACAGAAGCAGGAGAGGATTATTCCTGCGACTCTGACATCTAACAGAATTAGGTACATTCCCATGCCCCCAGATATAGACTGTGTGACCATGAGCAGGTTCTTTAGTCTTCTGAGCCTCAGTTTCCCATCTCTAAAATGGGAGTAAATCGTAGTCTCCACGACAGGGTTGTTGAATGGACCTATGAAAGAGTTCTCAGTGGGTGTCAGATGCATTTTAATGACTCAAACGGTGATGCTAACTTGTTACCCAGACAGAAAGCAACCCAGGGCAGCAGCCTAAGCACTCAGCCCTGAATTAAGCCATCCCTGGGCCCTCCTCTGTGCCAACCTCTGTGCTGAGAACACAGAGGAGGAGAAAACAGCTCCTCCTTGCAAGAATCCGTAGTCTGGTAGCAGCGAGATGCAAAGGTACCATCGCAGCGCCCCGTAACACACCGCGAGAGAAGGCAGAACGCAGGACTTTGGGGAAATGGGGCAGTGAATTCCCGCTGGGTGGGTGATGTTACACTAGCAAAGGATTCATTGCCTATTCAGTAACTCCAAGGTGGCAAAGCCAGTTATCACCATGCCCATGTCTGCGCTTAGGTTCCCAGGAGAAGTCACACCGTTTCTACCAAGAGCAGCAGAGACTTAGCTGGGAGCCTGTGTGAAGCCCCTTTCCAGGCTCCCAGCACCCTGGATTCTTAGGGTGCCCCCAGGAGCCCCTGCCACAGGCAGAGGGACCTGAGAGCCTCCTTCCAGCCAGGCACCAGGCTGCATGTTCCCAGCGGTCTCCTCTCACCTCTCTCTGCCAAGCAAACATCAGTGTACCCATTTTGCAGGGAAGCAAACAGAGTGAGAGAGGTAACAAGTTAGCATCACTGTTTGAGTCATTAAAATGCATCTGACACACACTGAGAGCTCTTTCATAGGTTCATTCAACAACTCTTGAAC
>JAJEJO010005633.1:42676-67493 GCA_020662805.1 Glaucomys volans | reverse complement strand
AGTTCCTTAGGGCCTCACTAAATTGCTGAGGCTGGCTTTGAACTTGTGATCCTCCTGCCTCAGCCTCCCAGTCACTGGGATTACAGGTGTGTGCCACTCTGTCTGGCTGATGGTGCTGGGGATTGAACAAAGAGCCTCCAATATTCCAGGCAAGTGCTCTACCATTCAGCTACCTCCCAGTTCTGGCAAGTTGTATCTTAGAAGCCTGTGAACTTTGAATTTTTCAAATTATAAAGCCAGGTGCAGTATAAATAAAAATAGTGTTTTAAAATGTCATTTTAAAAGAACTCCACCAAAAAAAAATCTTAGACTGAAATAGAAGCTTGAAGACAATTTGCTAAGTTTATTCTACTGCTTCCTCTGCCTCCTGTGAGTGCGGTGTTTGTTGCTCCTATATTTTATCTACTTTTGATGACTGTATCCCTTTCCTTCACAGAATGGCTGTTCCCCCATTCCATGCAATTCTGAGGGACAGCCAATCACAACTCCTCAGCTTCTCAGGCCTGGCCCAAGAGCCAATTATCACACCCAATTTTCCTGTTCACCTGATTTGTTCAAGAGGCGAGCACATGATCCAAGCTAGGCCAATAGGAATTCTCCTCTAGGATTTTATGGACCCAGAGTGTTGGGGATGACAAATGCTCTCATTCCTTTGGGATAGGAGCATGAAATTGGTGCGTGATCTTCTACCCACCTCTTCCTGCCCTCCAGTGGATCAGAGAGGCCCTGACCTTCCTTCTCATTCCAGTTCCCTCTCTGAAGTTAAGAGGAGACTTAGCTGCAATAGGAAAAAAGAAAAAGAAAAAGAAAAGGAAAAGGCTATCACACATCAAAAAACAGCCAAGATATGGATGAGATCAAGAAGAAATGCAAGGGCTGGGGCTGTAGCTCAGTGGTAGAGCACTTGCCTGGCACATGTGAAGCACTGGGTTCGATCCTCAGCACCACATAAAAATAAAATAAAGTATTGTGTCCATCCACAACTGAAAGTATTTTAAGAAGAAGTTTTTAAAAAAGAAAAATGCAAGAAAATTGAATTTTGTTTGTTTGTTTGTTTTTTCTTAGTTATTTTGTTTTGTTTTAGGTACTGGGGGTTGAACAGAGGGGTTCTTTACTACTGAACTACATCCCCAGCCCTTCTTATTTTTCATTTTGAGATAGGGTCTCTCTAAGTTGCCCAGGCTGACCTTGAACTTGTGATCCTCCTGCCTCAGCCTCCCAAGTGGCTGGGACGACAGGCATACCTGGTTGATGGTACCTTTTGCAATATAGTAGTCCTTAAACTTCACCTTCACCCCCATGTGTGAGCATGGCACATGCACACACGCGCACACTCCTGTCCTTTATGGTTATCAATAAATTCCTTCCTTTTGCTTAAACTACTTGGATATTGCTGGCTCCCGAAGCAGTACCTCTTGGTCCTGCTTAGCAGCTCCAGCAGCCTACAGACAAGAGCATCCAGGACCTGACAGGCTCAGAGATTGGAAAAATTCAAGTTACCTGTGAGGCAGGCATCACATTCTCATAACCACAAAGCTCCTGCAGCCCTCTGTCACAGAACTTTGGGTTAGAAAGGAAGGGAGGATGGGAAACTGATCCAAACCAGCCCTCTACTATCTTTAAGGAAGGCTAACTCAGTCTCCTGCCTTGGAGACACATCCTGGGGGGGCCCCCCTTTTCTGAGACACTTGCAAATCTGCCCTTTCACCTGGTCCTGCCCTAGGAGGGTAGCGGGTCCCTCCCTCTCCATTCCTTCAGAGACTGGGCACAACCTTTTCTTCACAGTTCTCTCACCCTTGTTAACACAGGTTCACGCATGGCATGCTGTGGGCACTGCATGCTGAGAGCTCAGTCTCCAGACAGATTACCCAGGAGGCTCTGTTACTTACTACCTGTGTGACTTTGGGCAAGTTGCTTACCTTCTCTATGCTTCACTTCTTCCCCTTCAAAATGGGAATGATTATATGAATCAATGCATATAAAGTGCTTAGAATCATTCCTGGAACATAACAAGAACTCAAGAACTCAATAAATACTAGCTGTTAGTATTATATGTTAATGCTGTGTGTGTGTGTGTGTGTGTGTGTGTGTGTGTGAGTTCAGCTTCCCCCATCTGATTAGGAGTTCCCTAGGGCGGGAGACAGAAATGCCTTGTTCATCCTTTTTCTTTCCTTTTCTTCTTTTCTTTCTTTCTTTCTTTCTTCCTTCCTTCCTTCCTTCCTTCCTTCCTTCCTTCTTTCTTTCTTTCTTTCTTTCTTTCTTTTTCTTCTTCTTCTTTTTTTTTTGTACTATAAAACCAGGAATGCTTTACCACTGAGCCACATGCCCAGCCCTTTTAATTTTTTATTTTGAGACAGGGTCTTGCTAAGTTGCTGGGAGCCTCACTAAGTTGCTGAGGCTGACCTCAAACTTGCAGTCCTCCTGCCTCAGCCTCCCAAGTAGTTGGGATTACAGGTGCACACCACTGTGCCTGGTCCTTGTTCATCTCATAAGTGTGGTCTCAAAGTGCTTGCCATAACAGAGGAGTAGCTCTGTGTGATGAGTGAAAAAATGACGGATGAGTGAAGGGTAGTTGATTAAGGATTCAGAATTTAAATTCTCCTTCCTGTCTGTAGTACCTGAGCAGGTAGACCTCAATTCTGTCCACCCCTGAGCCAGGATGGGGGATCTGCCAGGCAGAAGGGATCTTATAGCAGAATAGCAACAGAAGCACAATAACCCAGCTCTGCCTCGTGAACACCCTTGTCAGTGTCCCAGGCTCTGTCACAGTACCACACACACCCTAGGGTAGATGGGGTAAGGGTCACCTTATCCCACTTTACAGATGGGTTAACTGAGGCGTAGGGCAGTTGCGTGATGTTCCTAAGGACAGACACAGCTAGCTAACGGCATGTCTGACACCAGAGCCTAGTCACTGGACTTGGTCTGATCTCTGTCATTCATACCCAGAAACCAGTTGTCCCCTCCTGTCCCTTCCTGACTGGGCCATCTGGCACACACCACAACCCCTCAGTCCATTGTGGTCTAGACAAGAGCGTAAGGATCGAAACACCGATAACTGTCATTTCCACACACAGTATCTATAGCTGCACCTTCCATATGTCTTGGTATTTGTTCAGCCCAGTGGGAGGGCGGGGGAGAGGAAGGGGAAGCCCAGAGTCCGAGTGCTCAGGAGCGACTGAGCACACAATGAATAGCCTATTGTGTCCCCCACGTCCCCTCCCCCTCTCCACCACACCCAGAACACAGCGTCCTGTTTACCTGCCCCCAGGACCTGGCTCTGTCTCAGGTGCCACTCCAGCTGGGCCCACGTGCAGGCACTGCCAAACACTCTGCCCACCAGCCCCAGGTTTGGCAGCCGTCTGCCTCTTGGGGACTGTCTCCAGCCTTTGTCCTACCCCAGTCCCTTCCCCCCAACCTCCTCTTGGCTCATAGCACAGTCCCTGACCCATAGTAGGTTGTCTGGAAATGGGTCCTGACAATAGTAAGTGTTTCCTTGGTGACAATAATAACCTCCAGGCATGTGGACCTCTGTAAAAGGCTTCTTCCAGCTCCAGAGGTGGGGGACATTGTGAAAGAGGTGGATTTTGGGAGCTGAGTGTCAGCTAGACTTAGAAAGGGCTTACTCTCCTGTCCCCTGCCCTGAGGCCAGGATCAGGGCCGGTGGGGTGAGGGAGCGTGGGAATGTGGAGCCTGCCAATCTCTGGGGACAGAAGATCCATATTAGGTACTTTCTTGGTCCAGCTGGGATGCCATCCTTCCACTTTGCCAGAGGTCAAAAGTCAAGGGTTGCCGGGTGCTGTGGCTCATGCCTGTAATCCCAGAGATGGAGAGGATGGGGTGGAAGATCACAAGTTCAAGGCCAGCCTGGGCAACTTAGAAAGCCCCTCAATAATGTGGCAAGACCCTATCTCAAAATAAAAATAAGTAAATAAAAGGGCTGGGGGATGGAGTTCAGTGGCAAAGTGCCCAGGTGTTCAATCCTCAGTAAAAAAATAAAAAATTAAAAGAAAGGAAGGAAGGAAGGAAGGAAGGAAGGAAGGAAGGAAGGAAGGAAGGAAGGAAGGAAGAGAGAGAGGCGGGGGGAGGGAGGGAAAAGAAAAGAAAAAGAAAAAGTCAAGGGTCAGGGCATCACCAAGGCCTCTGACACAGACAGTCCTCCAAGTGTGCAGATGGAAAGTCCTGGCCCCTAGGCCCCAGGAATGTAGAGGTGGGAGGTGGAAGCTGTGCTGGAAGCCATGAGGAATCGCTTCATCCACACACTCTCCACTCCCTGGGACTATGGCAGAGGAAGAGGTGGAGAGAGAGGAAGGTGGCCCAGGGAAGCAAGAAGGCAGAAGAAGAGGCCACAGAGAAAAGCCAAGGTACAGGTGAGAAATGGGAGGGCAGGAAAGCACAGCTCCAGGAGGGAAGGGGAGGTCCCCTGGGGAAAGGAGAAGCAGACAAAGGAGCCTGGAGAGCATCCAGTCCAACCTACTCACTTTACCTCCAAGGAGTCCAAGGCCCAGAGAGGGGACACATCTTGCCCAAGGGCACACAGCAAGTCTACACTCAGCCCAAACCAGAGTCACAGAATAGTGGCTCCAGTCCAGAAGACGTTTCTTGGCTTTCTGCTAAGCTGGGAAGAAAGGGGGCTTCAGAAGGTCCTGCACTGCTTGGCTTCTAGAGTTATGGGAAGAACAGGTACCAAGGCCCATGCAGGTGGTGACCAGTAGCCAAGGGCAGGGGGGTGGTTCAGGCCCACCATTTATCACAAGCAGCACTGCCCACCTGGTGTTACCTGAGCCAAAGTCTGATGAGTTTTCTACTTTATCCATCTTTTGTGGGAGGTGCTCAGAATTGAACCCAGGGCCTCACTCCTGCAAGCATTCAAACAGGAGATACATCCCGGGATGCTGGTGCATTTATCCCACCTCTTATTTTGTGTGCCTGGCACTATGCTAGGTCCTCACACTGGGGAGGGGGACCAGAAGAGGGTGGCAGGGAGGTTACAAGGTAATGTGTCCATATCCTTTGGAAGAAAGTCATTCAAGTGGTCGATCATTCAGAGATCACTACATTTTGCTCATTTCACATGCCCACAAGGGCCTTACCATTGTTAGTCCCACTTTTCAGATGATCAAACCGAGGCTCTGAGAGACTCAGAGACTCTAGATCTCATTACCAACGTGGTAGAGCAGGAAGCTGAACCACGCCCTGTGACCACCATCTCTCAGTCACTAGGTTGTACTGCCCACCCTGCAATCACCCACACACACTCGTGCACATACACACACACACAAGCACACACACACACAGGCTTTAATTACTAGAGAAGCTGCTGTAGGGAGGTCCCCACCACCATTCCCACCACCACCAACCCTCACTGTCCTCCTTCCCCCAGCCAGGTGAACCAGTCCCTCTTCCGGGCATACCCTGAAAGGCTTATAAATAAATGCCTCAATTGGGTCTTATTTTCTGCCTGTCTTAGAATTAATTCTGTCTTAGAATTAATTGTTGGCATGTCTGTCTCCCTGGCAGAGATGGTCTTCCATCATCTCTGAAGCCCCAGTGCCTAGCAGTGTGTGGCACGTAGGAGATGCTCAGTGACTGTCTATGGAATGAGTGTAGCCAGGCAATGGGATCGCCCCACAGGAACAGAATGTCAGGCTCAGTAGAGGCTTCAGTGCCCTGGGAGTGGCAGGAGAAGCATCTTGTCCATCTCTGTACCCTCAGTTGAACACACTGCATGGCATATACTAAAAGTTTTTAAATGCCTGTTGAAATGTGAACAGGCTCCATGGAAGATGCTCCAGATAGGAGGCTTCCATGGGCCCTGGAGGGTGGTCTCAGAAGGTTTGGGACTACACCTGGATTGGGGTCAGAATGCAGGGCTCCTCCCCAAAAAGACTGAAGCCTAGGCAGGCCACCATGGGAGCCTATGGAGGATTGGGATCCAGGGTGTTAGGAGCCTCTCAAGAATGCAGGCTGTCCCTGGGGACTCTGCCAAGACTCAGCTGGGGTCTGGGGCTGGCTAGATCACAGGGAAGAAGAGTGGACAGACTGGAATTGGGACACATTCTCCAATCTCTTCTGTTGGCAGGTGCCTGAGGACAGTCCTCCAGCCCGCAACCCTCGCTGCTCCATTATAGAGCTGTCCCAGCGACAGGGAAGGGAACCACAAAAGGCTGAGCCTTGGGCTTCAAAGTTTAGGAGAGGAGCCAAGGAGACTGAGAGATGGACAGAGAGGTGAGGAGAGAGACCCAGGAGGCCTCTGGGGAGGGGAGGGGAAGGTTGCTGAGGAAGGAAGTCTGTACTTGGGGCCAGCCCTGCCTCTGGCACCAGCCCCACTGGGCCAGGGTCCCAGGGATTTATTGACTAATCCTCAAATGATACACTCTCCCTGATTTATTCTCTCTCTGCCTGCACTCTCACAAGATCCTATTGTCTCCAGACGCCGCTGGCCCAGGGCCTCCACCTCGGGGGCCTCCTGCCTCTCATCCACTTCCGGGGGGAATGGAGTTTCCCAGCCTCCAGGCACCAAGACCCTCCCCTGCCCTGTCATGGCTGGCCTAAGGGTCAAGCTGCCAGGCCACCAGACAGTGCCAGGTAGGTGGCAGGCAGCTTCTCCTCAACCACGGTGACCGCCGAGCGCTGCTGGCGTTGGTGCCAGCGACGATGCCATTGCTCCAGGGAGTCTGACCCGGGTAGGCAGCTGGCGGGTGGAGGCGTGGCTGCCAAGGAAGTGGGTGTCAGGGTGCCGAGCGAAGGGGCAGAGCAAGGGCAGAGTGGAGATTTTCACTGACCCGAGTGGGCGGGGGTAAAGGGAATTCGTAAAAAGTTTCTTTCTTTATTTAATGGTCTTTTTTCCCCTATCCGAGGGCCTGGGCGCGGGAGGGAGTGAAGACCGGCGGGGGCAGGGCAGGCCCTCCACAAGTGACACTTAATTCCCGGTCTGGACTGGGCCGGCGCTTGAAAGCAGCTAAATTAGCAAAACAGAAGTCAACTGTCGATTGCTTCATTGGAGGATTAAGTGTGATAAATGGAGGGTTTGTTCGCTCTCGGGTCCAGATGTTGTGTCTAAGTGAGGGTTTTTTTCAAAAAAAAAGTTTTTTTACATTCTTGGCCCAGGGCCCATATATATTTTGGATACTGCTGGGAGTATATAATATCATTGGAAAATGATGCGGTCTGCTAACCTTTTAAATAACATTTCCTCCCTCCTCTATTTTCTAATAGTTTGTTTTTCTTTCCATGTTTGCCTTTTATTGGGGGAAATTTTTTTTGGAAATTAATGAGGCTCAAGTTTGGAGAGCAAAATAAAAGAGAAGAGAAAAGAGAGAAAGTGTGCGGGGTGGAGGGGTGTGGAAGGGGGCAGGGGGAGGGGAGGGCTGCTCTTTGTGTCTTTTAAGCGTTTCGGGATTTTTTTTTTTTTTTCCTTTTAAGAATTTGCTCTGCGGAGGTTGCCGGCGGCCCTCCGGCCGGGCTGCGTGGTGGCGCACTGGGGCGGGGAGCCCGGGGCTCTCCACCGCGCCGGGTGCCCGCTCGCCCTGCCCGGGCCGCGGGGCTACGCGCCGCTGGCCTCCGGGAAGAACCTGCCATTCCCCCCGCAGCCCGGCCCGACGTGGGGGGGTGGCGGTGGGGGCGCCTCCTTCCTGAGTGAAACCTACGGAATCCGGCAGGAATTCGGGCCTCCCAGATTTAAGAAAACAAACAAAGGAAAGATTGTCAGAGAGGGGCCGCCAAGAGCTGCCCGGCCGCCGCACTGCCCTCCGCGCTCACCCCCGGGCAGCCCGGGCCTCCCGGCGGGGGCGGAACACAAGGCTGGGGGGCGCCCCCGGGTGGTCCCCAGTGGGCTTCCCTGCCCTGGGCTTCGGCTAACCTGTCATCCTGTCCCTGTCCCGGATTGAGGAGGCCCCAGGGCGTTTGGGAAAGGAGTGTGTCGCTGGGGTGGCTGCCTGGGGAGATGGGGCCCCCTCAGGAGTCATTTGGGGGTCTCCCTCTGCCTCTAGGCAAATCCCAAAGAGGCCCGTGTCCTGGCGAATCCCTGTGTTCAAACCCAGGTTTGGGAGCGAAATCTCCAGGCTTCACGTTCCCTTGGGGACGAGGGGCCCCTCCTCAGTGCAGTCGCCGAGCCAGGCCAGGCCTAGATCACCGTGGGCAGGCTCTGTCCCCAGCTTTGCCGGGTCCAGAAAGAATTATAAAAAATGAGAAAGTGGGAAGGAGGTGCTATGAAACAAAAGGGGAGGACCCCCGGAACGCGGCGGCGACCCGAGCTCTCCGGGTCGCGTCCCCGTGCGTTTCCTTCTTGTCTTTGGGGCCCTCTGACGTGTCCGCCCTGCCTGTGACTGTCTCTTCAACTGGTGTGTCTTCCTCTGTTCCTGCTGTCTCTTACTCATAGCTCAGTGTTTGGTTCTCTTTGTCTCTGTATCTCTTTTTGAGAATGTCTCTGTCCCTTCCTGTCTGCGAGTTCATGTGTCTCCCTGTCTCTGATCTGAGTCTGAGTCTCTGTCTCTGACTCTCCCTCCCAACCTCCCTCTCTCCTCCACCCCCCGCCCCCCATTCCACCCAGTCTCCCCACTCCGCCCCCGCCCTAGGTAGCCCAGCGGGCGGGCGCCGGGCCAAGGCCGCCCCGGGCAGGGCCTTCCCGGCGCTGACAGAGCCTCGCGCCCGCGGCCCAATTAGCGCGCGGCGCGAGGGACGCGGCATCTGGAATTGCGCCGCGCTCACGGCCAAGGCCGATTGTTTAGTCTGCGCGGCGGGGCGGGCGGCCCGCGCGGTGGCCCCACATCTGGAGCCGCGGCCAGACGGCCCTGCTAGCGGCTGGCCGGGGTGCGTGTGCATTTTTAACTCTGGGATTTGCTGACAAGTTAAGAAGTCAGAAAGTCAGTGGCGGCGGGAACTGGCGAGGCGCGCAAGGAAGGGAGGGGCTGGCGGAGGGGTTGGCGGAGGCTCCGGCGCACACGCCGCGGCGGAGACACGCTCCGGGGGCGCGCACAGCCGCTCCCGGCTTTGGCCCAGCGGGGCGTTCCCCTCACCCGCAGCTGCCCAGCGCCGCAGCCCAGTGTTGACTTTTCTTCCGGGATTGCTCCCCTTCCCCGCCTTTATCCTCTCTCACTTCTCCTTCCTCTTCATTAATTAAGTGGCTGAATTATCCCGAAATCCCACACTCCCCAGCTGGCCCGAGCTCCTGGGAGGCCAGCCTCTAAGGGGGAAACCCTGCAATCTCAGGGCTCCCACGCTCTACAGGAAGCACATCCAGGGCCGGGGAGTTGGCTCTGCAGTTAAGTGGCAGCGCTAGGACCAGAGGCCAGCTCTCTTGACCCCTAATAGGGTTCTTGGCACAGCTCCTGGTCCCCCTTGGGGCTGGTCCAGAATGATGAGCAGTCTCACATTGTCAGAGTTCCTCCTCAGTCTCAAAAATATATATATACTTTGCACTTCCACTCATTCATGTAACAAATATCTGCTGCACACTGTGTGTTGGGCCTGGGGAATCCAGTTGTAAACAAGACAGGCATGTACTTGTGCCCAAGAGCTTGTATTTTAGTGGAGAAGATAAGAGATGTGGGGAGACAGATTGTACAGTCAACAAACCATCCAAAGTTACAAGCTGTTGAACAGAAACAAAATAGCTAATGCTTATTGTCAATTATTCTCTGCTGGTCACTGCTATAGGTATTCTCACTTGTACTAACTCATCAAATCCTCATAATGTCCTAACGAGGTAAGCGTGTGTTCCATTTTGCAGATGGACAATCTGAGACAGAGAGGTGAGAATAGTTTCCTCAAGGTCATGCACTTGCAAGGCAGTCTTTTGGAAGTGCAGATTCAGGTTTGACTCCAAAACCAGTGCTCTTGCTCCAACATCAGGCTGTGAGGGCCTGAAAGAGTAGGACACTTGTCCAAAACTGGGTAATTGGCCTCCAGGTGGTATACAACTTGCTCCCAGCAGCAGAACAAGTATTCACCAGGCCTATGCTATAATCATTACTAGCATTTACTTATGACTTTCTCCTTTTTATGAGCCATTTTCCACTCCCTTGGTCTTCTGTAATCTTCACCACAACTTGGATGGAAGCATGATTATCATTTTCATTTCCACATCTGAAAACTGAGGCCCACCGATGTGCCCAAGTTTAACTCAGTTTTTATTGTTTTTATTTCTTGTTTCTGCAGTGGCATTAAACTCAGCCTCACACATGGTAGGCTAATGCTCTAACAGGAAACTACATCTCCAGCCCTTTTTATTTTATATTGAGGCAGCATCTTGCTGAATTGCCTAGGTTGACCTAGAACTATAATCCAGAGGAGCTGGGATTACATATATGCACCATCAAACGCTGGCTTAAAAGAGGTTTTAAGGTCCCTGTCACAACACTCTTTCTCAGAGTTCCTTCCCCTGTCCCCCAGATTTGGTCTGGTTTTTTCTTGTTTTGTTTCCCATAGAAATAGACGTAGCACTCTCCTCATTCCCAGGGAATAGTGACTACAGGGTGAGATGTTTCCCCAGGAGCAAGGTGGCACTGTGGTGTATTGTGGGTTCTTTTCTGGTTGTGCAGCCTGGCTGACCCACACAGCCACACAGGGTTAGGGAAGCAGGTTTCTTCTCCTCTCTGGACTTCAGTCTCGCCCTCTTTGAGAAAGGAGATTCTAGCAAGAGCAAATCTACTTTTCTTGGCTCACAGACACCTTTGAGATTTTGCTAGAAGCCCCAGGTCACCAATTTAGAGCAGTTCATGTACATGCATACTCACACACTCAATTGTACATATGTTTTCAAGGGATTTAGGAACTCCTAAAGCTTACCCATGGGGCCTCTAGGGACTTTAAGACCCCTTCTTTAAGAATTTCTGTACTGAATGGTTTCTACACTCATTAGTCACTGGCAAAACCCACTACTCACCTAGACATAAGAAGCCTGGGCTGGAGTGTAGCTGAGTGATAGAGTGCTTGCCTAGCATGCACAAGGCCCTGGGTTTGATCCCCAGCACCACCAGAAAAAGAAAGGAAAGAAAAAAGGAGCCACAGAGCATCCTGAGCAGACAGAAAAATCAGGTCCTTTGCACTGAGGGAGTCAGCAAGTCAGTCCTTTGGACTTCTTTCTTGATCCTTTACCTTTGAGGTTGTCAAGGGATAGGAAGGGACAGGAGGCATCCCAGTAGCATCAGATGTGAATTCAAGTAACATGGCGCTTCCAGGCCTTTGGATTAGGCCTGGAAAGGGGAATCCCCGCCATCATCGCCACCTCTAACCTGTTTTGAGCACCCCCCACACACCAAGACCATCCCAATAGGGTTATGGCAAAAGTAGAGAAGGTGGAAAGATCCCAGTTTTACGGAAGATGAGGCTCAGAGTGGTCACGTGCTTTCTTAGTGTCACACAATGAACCAAGATGGAGCAGTGGGAAAGTCCAAGTTTCCCCAGCTCTTAACCTAACCACCTTTGGGCCACAGAGAATCACAATGTGCCAAAGTGCATGCAAAATAGGACACCAGCGCACACAGCGGACTGAAAGCTGAGGGATGCCTCAGTCCTCTGCCGCTGCAATGGCGAGCCCCAGGTTGGCCCACCCCAGCAGCCATGCTGCCTCTCCCCTGTAGGTTTCTCCAGGGCTGGACCTGCAGGAGCTTTACTCAGCCCACAGGGTCTCTGAGAGGTGTCAGAGATTTCAGCTCCTGGGGTCAACCCTCCACTTTGTTTTGTTTTTTTTTTTTTTTTTTTTGGAACCAGGGATTGAACTCAGGGGACACTTGGCCACTGAGCCACATCCCCAGCCCTATTTTGTATTTTATTTAGAGACAGGGTCTCACTGAGTTGCTTAGGGCCTCACTAAGTTGCTGAGGCTGGCTTTGAACTCACAATCCTCCTGCCTCAGCCTCCCGAGTCGCTGGGATTACAGGCATGTGCCACCGCACCCAGCTCAACCCTCCACTTATTAAGAAGAGACAGAAATGGGGAGGTAAACACCCAGCCTTGGGGAAATTCAGTGGGGTGGGGTCTTCTCGTCATTGCTCTGGGTAACTCACTCCTTAACCGCTCTTCACTGATTTTCTCCATTCTCTTCCTCTCTCTCTTTCTCTTTCTTTTCTTTTGGGTACTAAGGATTGAAAACAGGGGAAATTCACTTCTGAGCTACTTTTTATTTATCCCCAGACCTTTTAATTATTTGTTATTTTGAAACAGGTTCTCTCTAACTTGCCCAGGCTGGCTGCCAACTTGGAATCCTCCTGCCTCAGCCATCTGAGTAGCAAGGGCTACAGGCATGCACTACTGTACCCGGGCCCTTCTCCATCTTATTTCCCCATTTCCTCCCTCCAGCTTCCAGGGATCAATCACCTCCACAATAAACTACCTGCACTCAAATTCTTGTCTCAGAGTCTATTTTCAGGGGAACCCACAACGGAACAAATACACATCTCTGAACAGACAGGGCGCCATGACAGCATGGCCCCCGTAAGCCAGGCCCACCTGCTGGAGATCTGGGAGTGTGCACTTTATTCAGTATACTCTACACTGGCTTCATTTAACCCTTACAACCTTGCTGTGAGGTGGGCACCATGATTTAACCCATTTTACAGAGTAAGACACTGAGGCTGAGAGATTACCCTGGCCAGATCCCTTGGCTAAGTGTTGAAGCCTGGCTTTGTGTCCAGACCTGCCCTCTCCCAGGCAGCTGCCTCATAACGACACATTGGACCATGTGGGGCTGTGGGTACCAGTACTGTAGGAATGGTGCCAATGAGGAATAGGGGTGGGAAGACTTCCTGGAGGAGGTGGGTTTGATTTGGGCTTGAAGGCAGGGTAGGCTTCCCTGGGACTGATGGAGAAGAGTGAAAGTCCTAGGCAGGGCTGAAAGAGCTTCAGAAACAACAGCAAGGGGTTGGGCCTGGCTGGCCAGGAGTGTGTGTCTTGGGGCAAGTTGAGATGACACTGTGGAGGCCTGAAAATCAGCCAGGAAGCGGGTAGCATCTTCCCCCTACCACCGCCACCCAATGGCCTGTCAGAGAGGGTTCACCAGAATAGGGATACTGGCCAGCAGAGTCCTGCTCAGATGTGGGGGACAGAGGGTTCCCACCTGGCCTGCTCCCCCATTTCCTGGCTAGGCACCCCTGGTCTTAATCATCCCATTTCCAAGCAGTAAATAGATGTATAAAGCAACCATTTCCACTTGAAGCTCTGCAGACCGTGGGGAGGAGGGCCTGCAGGCCATCTGGGCCCTTGTTTGGCAATGTTTGTGCTCACAACAAACCTGATAGACAGAGATTTATCGCCGTTTTCATTAGCTGGGGTTGGTTTGGTTTGCTGCTTTCCTACCATGGCCCCCTCCCCGCATCCACACACACGCTGCAGAGCTACACATTTATGGTGGGTGAGGGGGCCAGGGGCTCAGGGAGACGGGAGAGAGGGGGCGGAGCAAGGTGTGGGCTTAGAGCAGGGGGTGGGGAGAAGATCCGGAGCCTCTGCCAGGGTTGGAGTAGCCAGGAGCACACCAGCTCCAGAGAAGGGACCCAGGGTGGTGGGGGTGGGGGGGTGCCTGGGGCTTGGCCAGTGCTGAAAGACACCTGCAGCAAGGTCACTCTCACCCAAACTCATGCCTGTCGTGATCTGCACAACTGTTGGGCACAGAAGCTGGTGAATTTGGGGGGCTGGGTTTGTAGCTCAATGGTAGAGCATTCACCCAGCATAGGAAGGCTTTGGGTTCAATCCCCAGCAGCGCAAAAAGAAGAGGAGGAAGAGGAGGAGGAGGGTTTTTAAAGCATCACTACATCTCCGTGTCAAAGGCCAGGAAGTGTGCAGATCTGTGGCCCCGAGGTCCACTCTGGTCTGACCTTATTTGACAAATGCTTGTATAGCTTCCTTTGTGTGCCAGACACTGTTTGCTGGCTTCCAATATATTCACTAATTTCACCCTCAAGACAGCCTCTGAGGTGGATACTACTGTTGTTCTTTCCCTTAACAGCAGGGTGTGCCCCCCTCCCCAGGAAGGACCCTGGAAATGTCCCCAGTTGGTGCAGAAATCATTTGCCCCTGGATGTTCCTGTGACGTTCCCCTGGGTTCCACTGAGGACCCCTTTCTTAGGTTTCCTCTGCCTCCTCTTCTCTAGGACTGCTCAGTCTCAGGTAGACCCCTGTGCCAACATAGACCTGGCCTTCCCTGTCCCCTGGTACCCTCCTCACACTTCCTCCCATCAAAATCCATCTAGCCTGGGGGCTGAAGTGCAGCTCAGGGGAATAGAACCTTCCTGGAAAGCAGGATGCCAGGGTTGGATCTCCAGCACCTCAGAGGGGGTGGGGTGGGGGGGAATCCCTCTAGCCTTCAAGGCCTTCTGGACTTCTCCAAGAACCCATCCCTGAGCTCGCTCAATGGGACTCAAGTCTTACAGACAAAGACAGAGAGCTGCCCTCGGAATCATCTGGAAGAAGAGAACTTTGGCTCCCACCTCTCACAAACCCAAAGCCTTATGCATGGTAGATGAGCATTCTACCACTGAGCTACATCCCCAGCCCCAGCTCTACTTTTATACAGAGTTCTGTGTTGGATTTCACTCAAATGAAGGTTCAGAGGAAAGATATGGTTTAACCTGATGATCAATCAATGCTAACAGTCATTTTATAAATAAGAAACCAAGAACAGAGAGAGTGAGTGATGTGCCCAAGGTCACACAGCGAGTTCATGTCAGGGCCAAAGGCAAGCCTCCCTGATGCTCTTTCCATGTGATGCTCCCCTGGTATGTATGTCCCTCTTCCTATGAGATTGTAAACTCTGGAAAGCAGAGACCAGAATAAAACATTTCAGTTCCCACTCAACAAGCAAGTGAAGGCTGAGTTTCATTTCATTACCTTTTTATCCCAGTGTGGGCAGCTTTCCAATGAGCCCATGTCACCAACTTGCCTCTGTGGCCCCCAGTAGGGGCAAGTTGTGGGGCTGAGGCAAGGTTTGGGTGGGAAAACACAGCTCCTTGTCCCTGAAAATCCCCTTCATCTGGACACTCCCTGTCCAGCAGAGCTCTTGGGTCAGCATTCCCAGCATGCAAAGCGCCTTCCTTCCTAGCCCAGCCCACCCGCATCATGGCCTTTGCCAAGACGGTGGTTGAACTCGAACATCAGCCACCACCAGCCTGTAACAGTGCCTGCAGCCCCACCAAGTGCCTCCCTAGGGATGGGGCCTGGTCTCCAGAGAGTCTGAACTCGCTATCAGGCAGGAGGGTCACAGGGGCTTTGACTCAGGCACGACTCATGGCAGTCAAGAAGGAATTCTCCAGCCACATGCTGTTGGGTTCTAGTCCTAGCTCTGTGCTGGGTTTTGAGAAACCCTGGATAAGTTAATTTCTCTGTGCTCTGGAAATGGGGATAAGAGCTTCTGGCATAGTGCCGGGGGCTTGTTTAAAGGGATTGAATGGTGGTGTGTCATTTGGGAGTCTGAGGCAGGAGGATCACAAATTTGAGGCCAGCCTGAGCAATTTAGGGAGACTGTCTCAAAATAAAATGTTAAGGACTGAGAGTGTGCCTCAGTGGTAGAACGCTTGCCCAGAGCATGCATGAAGCCCTGAATTCCATCAAGGTCCAGTACCCTAAAAAAAAAAAGATTGGCTAGAGAATGTGTGAGGTGCTCAGCTGCCCTGATGACATCTTCCTGTGAATAGGATCCTCCAGAATGATTAGAAGGAGAGAATAGAGACTGAAGACGAAGACACACAACAGGGCAGTTACCCAAGGCCTCAGGCCTCTAGGGCAAGCCTGATCACTGAGGATCCCCTCCCAGGAACTCTGAAAATAGGAAAAGACAAATCTGCCACCCAAACCAACTTCTCCTCCTTCTTCCCTGGAATGCCAGGCTCTGCCCCTTAGCTTGGCTTAAAAGTTCCTTCCAAGGGGCCGTTTTGTGAGATAGTGATAAGAAATGCTCTCTAGAACTCCTTACACGCCAGACCCGGCATCTTCCCCCAGTGAACTAGGAGTAGGGACGCAGGGACAGAATCCTTATTCTCTTACAAAGAGGCAGTTTTTGCACTGAGGAGCTGAACAACCTGCCAGGCAGCACGATCCTCAAAAGTTGAGCCTGGCTTTGAACCCAGGCGGTCTGCAAGCTCCTTACCCCCTGGGCACCATGTCATGGCCCCCCAGCCCCTGACCACACTGTGCTAAGTCCTCTTCAGTCAGTCCATCCTTCTCCCCCAGGTCACACCATGTCCACATTTCTCACTCTCAGGCTGGGATCTGATTCTCTTTCCAGTTGAATGGAAATTACCAAAGCCCAGGGGCCCTGGGGTGGGCATGGGAGGGGAGGGAGATCAAGGCAAAGAAGACATAATCCCGGCCCTGGGGAGCTTTCCACTCACCCCTCTTGGACCAGGCGAAAGTACAAGTGGAGGCCCACATTCCATATGTCTAAATATTTAAAAGTTATAAATCAAGTTAACAAACTGTTAAATAAAATATGTTCTATTCTCCTTAGCTAACACATATTCCTTCTAAAGATCTGAGAGACCAGACTTGAAATGAGAGTTCTCAGACCTCTTGGAGTTCTGCACAGGGACGCCTGCCTGCCAGGAGGAAGGCCTCTACGCTCTCTCAGCGCCGCCCCCCCCCCCCAACACCTGCCTCCCTTCCCTTCTTTTTTGCGGGGTGGGGCAGGTACTGGGGATTGAACTCAGAGGCACTTGACCACTGAGCCTCATCCCCAGCCCTATTTTGTATTTTCTTTAGAGCCAGGGTCTCACTGAGTTGCTTAGCACCTCACTTTTGCTGAGGCTGGCTTTGAACTTGAAATCCTCCTGCCTCAGCCTCCTGAGCCACTGGGATTCCAGGCATGTGCCACTGCACCTGGCTCTCTTCCCTTCTTGTCCCCAACTTTGAAATATGAAGTGCTGTGGAAGCATGCAGTGTGGATCCCTGAGTCTGCACACCCAAGCTCAAAGCCACAACCTGGTCCGTCCTAAGGAGGAGGTGGGACCTGGAGGGGTGGCCTGCACAGGCCCTTTGGGTAGGGGCCAGGGTATCTGGAGCAGAGTCTAGTGGCTCATGGTGGGCTCTGCAGACCCTGCACAAGGGGAGCTGGAGCAGACGAGGCCCTCAGTGTCTCCAGGCCCTGGGGCATGGGTCCCTTATTCCTTCTGTTTTCTAATCCCTTCATCCTCAGCCAGCCCTGTTCAGCCAGCTGAACAGGAACATTCTGGTGATCTTCCTTTCTAAGCAGTTCTCCAAACCCCAACACAGTGCCTCTGGCCCAGACCCTACCATCTGTTACTGTGTCACCAGGACATCTTCCTAACTGGTCTCCTGGCCCTGCCTCCTCCACAGCCAGATTTCTCCAGCACAAGTTGGACTTTGACGGGAGGCTGAGTCAGGAGGATGGGGAGTTCAAAACCAGTCTCAGCAGAAGCAAGGCACAAAGCAACTCAGTGAGATCCTATTTCTAAATAAAATACGAAATAGGGCTGGGGATGTGGCTCAGTGACTGAGTGCCCCTGAGTTCAATTCTTGGTACAACAAAAAATGAAAAAGAAAAGATACACAAATTGGACCTTGAGGAGTCCATGCTTAACATCCTCTGGGGGCTCCCTGCTGCCCACAGAAGACCCAGGGGACAGCTACAGGCACTTGGAGTGTGGCCCCTCCCTGGCCTCCAGCCTCCCAGGCCTCCAGCCTCTGCGTACACTGCACCCTGCCTCCACATGAGGCTCCAACCCATCTGCACAGCCCCGTCGCTGAGCACAGGGAGCACAGGCCTCGTGCCTGCAGCCTCCTCAGCCCCACTCCCACCTCCTGTCTGGACTAACTCTTCTCTTTCCAGGTGTGCCGTTGTCATCAAACCTCCAGCAACCCTTGCTCATCACTAGCCAGTCTCCCCGCCCAGGCCTACGCAGGACGCCTGACCGTGCTCACAGGGAATGTCGACGCTGCATCTTAGTTCTCTCCAATGTGCCGCCTCCAGCCCCAACACCACCCCTTACCTGGACTGTTCCAGTACCTTGCTCCCTATTCTCCCTGCTTCCGCTCTTGCCCCCTCCAGCTTGTCCTCCACTACCAGCCAAAGTGAGCCTTTGAAAACATGTTTGCAGCTGGACATGGTGACACACCTGTAATCCCAGGGACCCAGGAGGCTGAAGCCGCAGAACTGCAAATTCAGGGCCAACATTAGCAACTTAGTGAGACCCTGTCTCAAAAATAAAAAATGAAAGGGTTGGGGATGTAGCTCAGTGGGAAAACCCTTTGGGTTCCATCCCCAGTACCAAAAACAAAACAAAAAAAATTTTGTTTATGTCACCCCCTGCTCGGAGTACCACAAATGACTCCATCTCACACTAGAATCCAAAGACCTTGCTAGGACTGTAACACCCTTTATGATCTGGCCCCTGCTCTCTCTGACTCATCTCCTCTTCTCACCTCACTCGGTGTTCCAGTCACACCAGCCTCCTGTTCCTTCTTGAACACACAGGCATTCCCTTCTACCTCAGGACCTTTGCACAAGCTGTCCCCTTTCTTTTCTTTTCTTTTCTTTTCTTTTCTTTTCTTTTCTTTTCTTTTCTTTTCTTTCTTTCTTTCTTTCTTTCTTTCTTCCTTCCTTCCTTCATTTCTTTCTTTTTTTTTTCAGTATTGAACTCAGGGGCACTCCACCACTGAGCCACATCCCCAGCCCTATTTTGTATTTTATTTAGAGACAGGGTCTTATTGAGTTTCTTAGTGCCTTGCTTTTGCTGAGGCTGGCTTTGAACTCTCTATCTTCTTCCCTCAGCCTCCCAAGCTGCTGGGATTATAGACATGTACCACCACACTGGGCTGTCCCCTTTCTTTACTCAGGTTTCTGTTCAAGTGTCCCTGTTTCCAAACATCTCTTCTTCCTTCTGAGTTTTCTTTTTTTTGGGTGGGTGGATACTGGGGATTAAACTCAGGGGCACTCCACCACTGAGCCACATCCCCAGCCCTATTTTGTATTTTATTTAGAGACAGGGTCTCACTGAGTTGCTTATGGCCTCACTAAGTTGCTGAGGCTGGCTTTGAACTAGCGATCCTCCTGCCTCAGCCTCCCAAGTGCTGGGATTACAGGCGTGTGCCACCACGCCCGGCTCCTTCTGAGTTTTCTTCACTCTACCTGGTGGATTGTTTATCTCTTTGTTTATGTGTTTATGCCTCTTTCTTTCTTTTTCCTTCCCTCCTTCCTTCCTGCCTGCCTTCCTTCCTTCCTTGCCTGCTCGCAGGTTTGATGAAATCCAGGGCCTCATACACTGAGCTACATCCCAGCCCATCTCCTTCCATCATATAAGTCCTCTGAGAATGAGAGCTCTATTTTTTTGTCCCCCTCAGTGTTCCTGTAACCAAAAACAGGGTCTGGCTTACAGAAGGTGCACAATAAGAATTTGTCACCATGACAGCAGGGTCTGTGGCATATTGATCCCAGCATCTCGGTAGCCAGGGCCCATAAATGGACATGCTCATGTAGACGGTACAGGAGCAGCGGGCAACAGCAGGGCCTACGGCGGCACAGACAGCAGGAGCTGAGGGGGTCCAGGGCAGAGGGAGCTGGGAAGGTGCGGTGGGGCCTAATTACAGAAGGACTCAAAGGCTAGGGTGAGGGTTTGACCCTCTCTGCAGTGGAGCCCTTGCAAAGTCTTATGCTAGAGAGATTTTATGCAGGAACTAGAATTTGGGGGAAGAATAATCAGGAGCACTCAGAGACAGAACCGATTTAGACATTGCACAGAGGATCCCACAGGAAAAAGTGTCAACTTTGAGTCAGACACTTCTGGGCCTCCTAACCTGGGCTAAGTCACTTTCTGATTCTGAAAATTGGCTGTGAGCACACCAGGCCCAGCGACCCTGAGGATGCTGGGGTTTGCTTGAGAAGGTGTCTGAGAGAAGATGTAAGAGCAAGGACCAGGGAAGGGGCAGGGAGATGACCCGAGGCATCACCTCTCACCCAGACCCAGGTCAGGAAGGAAGGGCTGGGAAACAGGGCGGCAGAGGGTCCCGTGCCCCCTCCCCCACGCCACCCCCACCTCCAGGCATTACTCTGGGTCAGTTGGAGCCTGAAGTGGCTTTTAAGCAATTAGACTGAGCGCTGGGCACTTGCAAATCTAATTGTTTCAACAGCCCTTGAAGGGCTGGAGTCTGAGCTCTTCAAATGCCAGAGAAGAGGAAAGCAGTGTTGGGGAGGTGGGAGACTCTCTGCTTCTCAGGGCCCACCACCATTTCTCTATGTTCTTGGGGATGGGGGCGGGGCCAGTTGGGGGTGAAGTGTCCCCCTCCCCAGGGTCTGAAGACTTTGTGGCCCCTCCCCTGGACTCCTTCAGGTCTTCAGGAAACTGTTCAAATCAAACTCAGCGCCGTCCTGGCAGAGTCTGGGGCTGTGGCTAGGCAGACTCCCACCAGCACGGCGAAGTATCTCTCCCCACTGGAGAAAGCAGGTCAGCAGCCTCGCTGTCACAGCAGCTCAGGACTAGAGGCTCCAGAATAAAAAACAGCCCTTGACCTCAGGGAGCCCTAGGCTTTGGTGAGAGAAAGGATCTGTTCCAACTGAACAGAAATTCAAGGAGGTTGATCCTAAGAGAGGGTAAAAGCAGTGCGTTCTGGGAGCTGGACATGGTGGGAGTGGGCCCAGAACTGGATGTGGTAACTGGGGAACAGCGCCCCAGCCCCACGGAGGAGGTGGCATCTGAGCTCAGACTAGAGGGAGGGAGGGTCTTGCAGGTCAAGTTAGGAGGACACATTATGAGCTCAGAGAATGACCTTGGACCCAACGCAGCCTGAGGGAGAGTGGAGGACCCAAGGATCATTCTCCTCCTCCATGCTCGGGCTCAGTTTTCTTGTCTGGAAAATGGGCCACTGGCCTAGCTCAGTGGGTTCTACTTTGAGTTCTCCTGAGCTTTGGAGTTCCACAGGGAGGCCTTGGCCACTTCTGGGGACAGTGGAGAGAGCAGAGTGGACAGAGTACTGTCCCCCACCTTCAACTGGAGCCACAAGTTTTAGCCATCTTATATTTTGGATTTCAGGGTAAATTAAATTTATCAAAAGATTGTATTCTCTGTAAACTATTGCACTAGGTGACGCTTGGATCCCTTCCAGCCCTGAGCTCAGGGTCTTCTCCTAATAGCTCATCATTAGCCTCTTCCCTGCTGAGAAGGACAAGCAGAAAGACATGTCCAGAGCCCTGAGGCCCCTTTAGAAACCCCACCCCAAGTTCTGCTGTCCTCCCTGGGCTCCTGCTCAGCTGCATTTTGGGGACCTCAACCCCTCAACCAGACTGGAATAGACCTGATGGGGTGGTGGCTGAAGGTCAGTCATTAGCATTAAGCATCCCTGGCCTGGGGGTGTAGCTCAGTGGGTAGAGCACTTGTCTAGCATGCACAAGGCCCTGGGGTTGATCACTAGAACCACAAAAACCGAAGTCCTCCCTTTGACAAAGTCCCCCAATTTTTTTTTTTTTTCATAAGGATGAGTTCCCTTCTCTTTCAGCAAAGGTGCAAATAAAGAGCCTGGCACTGCCAGTGAATCTTCCTGCCCTCAGAGGGTGGGTGTGTCGTTAGCCACAAGGCCAGCGGCTTGGACAGCAGCCCACCGAGCCAAGCCTTTGTGAGAGGCTGGGGGCTGTCCAGGAATGCTGAAGGAAATCCTCCAGGGAATCCAAGAATGAATGGACAAAGACGCCACTGCCCACATGCACTTTCCCCTTGAAAGGGTCACTTTGGAAGCTGTTATCAGTCATGTTTACCTTGGTGTGGATGAAGGATCTTACAACAAGAGTTGCCAGGAGGAAGAAAGGGTTTGGAAACCGGATGACGGATGACGCTGTATAAAGGAAGAAGAATACCTAAGGAAAGGCGAGGACTGCAAGGCGCTCAGCCAGGTAGCTCTGTCTCCGCCTGGACTCCCCCGCCTCCTCCCCACACTCTCCCTTCTTTCCTCCCTGGAAGCAGGCCCCAGATCAGGGCCCAGGTGCTGAAAGGTGCTTTCAGGGAGAGGGGAAAGGTATTTGGCTCAGAGTTGGGAGACCGGCGGAAGAGGGTGTCAGTCAGTGCCATCTCGAGGGGTGTGGCCCGGTGCGTGTAAACACAGGGGAGGGGAGTGGCTTCCGGCCTGAGCTCTGGGCAGCAGGAGGAGTGGAAATTCCTACCTGGCCTGCTGCTCCCTTCCCCACCTGCCACGGCAGCAATTTCACAAACAAACAGGGCAGAGGCGGAAGTCGGTGGAGTCTTTGCAATGACATCTACCCCTGCCCAGGGCCTCTGACCTTGGGAGCTCCAAGCATAGGCCACAGCTCCAGCCTTCAGCACCTAAGGCCCCAGGACAGCCCCACTGTCCGGCATCCCCTCCCTGGTCCTGTGCTCCCTCGGGAGAGCTTCCACCTACAGAAGCCCAGGCAGATTTCAAGCAAGCAGACAAACCTCCCATATGCACAGCCTGAGAAGCCAGGTGTGGGCTTAGAACAGGTCCTTAACCATTTGGCATTCCAATGTCAAAATGGACAAAAGATGTGAAGAAGTATGACCCTTGAGGGTCAGGAAGAACTATCAGGCCAGTTACTGTGGGTTCAAATCCTGCCTCCACCTCCCACTAGGTCTTGGGCAAGTTACAGAGGTCTTGGTGCCTTCCACTGATTTTTACCTTTTTTTTTTTTTTTTTTCTGATACTGGGGATTGAACTCAGGGGTGCTTAACCACTGAGCCACAGCCCAGTTCTTTTTATATTTTATTTACAGACAGGGTCTCACTGAGTTGCTTAGGGCCTTGCTAAGTTGCTGAGGTTGGCTTTGAACTTGGGACCCTCCTGCCTCAGCTTCCCATGCTGCTGGAATTACAGATGTGCAACCTGGCTGGCCCTTCCATTTCTCATGGGAGGTACTCATGTGGCTGATCTTGACACTTCAGGAGGTGGGTTAAATGAGATAGTAGATGCAAAATCATGCAACCTGGGCCCACAGCTGGTGGAGGTTAGTTCCCTGTTACTAATTTCATTGAACCTAGGATTATAAGAGGCAACATTATTTTCCATTCCATTAAGAAAGAACTCCTGCTCCCCATAGGCTGAGAGACCCCTCAGTCTTGGTGGACTCCCGACCACGGGAGGGCAGGGGAACAGGAAAGTACCTCTCCACAGAAGTGGTTCCCCACTTGGGTTGCATTTTAGAATCCCAGTCCAGGCTGCTCCTCAGTGAGGCTAAAACCTCCCCAGTGTGGCCCAGTTATCTTCCTGTGCCTTGGTTTCCCCATAGGCAGAGCTAATTATAGGCTCTCCTTCTGGGGCCTGTTGTAGTGAATGCTTTAATTTGTGTAAGTGATTTCACACAGGCCCACAGAAATGCTGAAGTCAATCTTAACAATTACTCATCTCTGTACCCCCAGGTGCTGGCACACACTCGATGCTTCCTGAATGGTGGCCGAATGTAGGACTAGATATGCAGACATTATCATGTGACAGCCCCCCTCCCCCGCCCCACCCTGTGCAGCTGGGAGAGGCCCACTTTGGCCTCAGCCTGGGGGTGGAAGCCCAAGAACAGACTCACCTGCCCAAGGGCCTTCTGTCCAAAGTCCAAGGGGGCCCCACCCCTCCCTGCCACTGCACCCCACCCCCAAGGCTGTAGAGGGTGGGCGCTGCCACACCCGGACCTGCCAGGGCCTCCTGGAGTCAGTGACAAGAACCAAACCTCCCCTAGCCTCCACCCCCCCTTCCTGCTTTTATTATTTTCTTTTCCATAAAGATTAGTCTGAGCTGCTCCTCTATCAAGGCCTAGAGGATAAACATGTGGTCCGGAGGCAGAGAAACCCCAGGCCTGAGGCCCCACTGCCCCCTCCCCAGCAGCATAGACCCGGGGCTTTTAAGTAAGGAATGGTTTTCAGTAAATCTCTCCTATCAGCAGAAACCTTTGAAAGAGTTTGTTTAAAGGCCAGGGAGATAAACAGCAAGGAGAAGTGTTTGTTTAAGATGTATGTTCTGTGTGGCCACTCTGGGGCCCGGATTTACATCTATGGGGAGGGGAGCCACTCAGAGGCCAGGGTGGGGGCCTCCCAGGGGCACCCCAGACTCCTGGGTTCGGACTTCAGCCCAGGCAGAGACCTGGGTCCTCAGGGGAGGGAGGAGCTGGGCTGCACCTGTGGCCCCCCTTGGGTTTGGGGGCAGGAAAGGGGGGCTGCAGGAAGGGAAGGAGCTCTCCTCACCCTGTATAGGAGGGAAGAGGACCTGCTGGTCAGAGTGCAGACAGAAATCTCCCAGGAAGCCAATCCCCTTCTCCCACATACTTAAAGTTCAGAACAGGCCTGCCCCCCCACCCCAGAACAGACTCATTCTCAGTAACCCAAAATGCACCAGGGCTTGCATTTGGGTATTGCAAGCTCTGTGACCTTGGAGGCACCACCCAGCCCACAGCTAGAGCTCCAGTTCTTCTCTGTTGTGAAAACACCACGCTGGCCTCACAGGTTTTAAGCTTTTCTCCTTCCATCTGGCAAATGTGGACTGAGCACCTACTTAAGGCCTGGTGCTGTTCTAGGTGCTTGGGATGCAACCGCAAACAAAGCGATCTCAGCCCTTTGGGAACTTAAAGGGAGACAGACAACTAACATAACAGAAAGGAACTTCTGCCAGGAGTGGTGATGTAATCTCAGTGCCTTGGGAGGCTGAGGCAGGAGGATCACGAGTTCAAAGCCAGCCTCAGCAACTTAGCGAGGCCCTAAGCAACTCAGTGAGACCCTGTCTCTAAATAAAATACAAAGAGGGCTGGGATGTGGCTCAGTGGAAGAGTCTCTGAGTTCAATCCCCAGTAAGGAAAGGAAAGGAAAGGAAAGGAAAGGAAAGGAAAGGAAAGGAAAGGAAAGGAGAGGAGAGGAGAGGAGAGGAGAGGAGA